>JAGSMU010000156.1:0-107500 GCA_029286865.1 Teinopalpus imperialis
CCGCACAGTTCGCTTCAGTTCGTTACGCTGAGCTTTAACTTACTTTATTTATAGTTGTTTTTTAAATGTGACATACATTATATTTTATTATTCTAAATATTTTTAAGAAATATCTAGTTTATTCAAAGAATTAAAAAAAAAGAAAGTTGAATGACCGACGTAAAATATAACTTAATATCCGTCCACTACTGAATACAGAGCTTCTTTCCGAGGGAGATATATATGCATAAATTGAAACAGTCCAACGAAATTTGTGCTACTTAACAGATTTCTTCAAGAGCTATTTGTAAAAACATATGCCCCGGGTGAGGATCGAACTCACGACCTTAAGATTATGACACTTACGCGCCACCGAGGCTTGTATACCAGATGTCTAAATATAGTAACACAAATTCTCATAGTATTATTAAACTGATAAGCATTATAAAAGAAAGAACTTTAACGGTAAAATCGAAAAATTGGCTAATAATGGTATAAATATAACTGTAGAACCACATTGCAGCTTACGTCTAGCTGCGGAATGTTTGGATCGGCCGCAGCAGGAGCAAACCTTCACAATACCATCGCGTAATAGTAGCATAACATTGCTGCGTTTCGTATGATGAGTATGCAGATTAGATCACTCAATTACTTTACAGATATTTAATTATAGTCCTCAGGAATGACTACACATTAAACCATTATTGATAATGAATGTAGAACTCATGGAGCGCATACTTCACTTGCTATCAGGTGATCAGTGTACGCGTGTGCATAGTATAAAAAAAACTATTGTGGAATAGTCCACTGTGTGCAATCGAATTTTATCGTTTAATTTGAACAGCGGCGAATTTGACCTCTGTAATCGGTTAAAAAAGATCATTAACATTTTACACAACGTATAGTAAAACCGTTCACTATTATCTACAGTAAATTCCTCTTAACAATTCCTTATATTACATTACGCCAATTCATTTAGATTATTAAAAAAAAACTCACTTTTTCTTGTGGACGTCAATTGTTGTAACACTGTCTTGAAAGAAGATATATAAACACGATAAACATACCTCAGTGTTATTTTTAAATTTTACAGATATTTATAAATCTCGGTTGACACGTTACACGTTAAAACCGCAACTCTGTCTTCCTTTTGCGTCCACTTAATTTTTTTAAATGAAACAAATTTAATTTATTTCATAATTTAAGATGGCGTGAAAGTTCCTTATTCAAAATCAATCCAAACATTACAAGATAGTATTCGAAATTTAAATTAAATAGGGATGTGATAGAACTTAAAACTCTATTACGTAAAAGTATAGTATATGTATAAGGTAATTTTTTAACTTAGTATCGATTTATTTCTGACAATAAATTTTAATAGTATTAGATTAATTTATATTTCATTGCTAAAAATACATTGATTATAAGTTGCAATTGACGTACTAAGGAATTCACTCAAGTTTTTATAGCACGTGATTTGGTATTTTATTATTATTCTTTTTTTATTTTTTTATTACGCGGAAGTAGAAAAGCTCAATTTTTTAATTTTAATTTCGAAATAAGAATACAAGGTAACCTATTCCCGACATCGATCACTCCACTCACCTTGTGTTCCAATCTAGGGTTTTCTTTTTGTTCCTGACCACAAAGGCTAATATCGTTTGACGTCGATTTCTAAACGATAAACGTTTGAACAATAATATTTAAGCAAAAATTTAATTATTGTCTTTCTGCGTTAACGATCATAGTGCCAATTTGATCTTGAAATCGTGACACTTCTAATCTTCTATATAATCTAATTTCAACTCTGTTCTTTATGTAACATTGAGTTTACGAATCATTGTCAAAATTTATAGTGTCAAAGACTCCAAAGGAAAACCATTATAATAATTACATCGACACCATCGATTTAATAATTGCTACACGGGAATATTTCAATTCTAATCAAGTATTAATAATATTATTTTAAACAAATGGAAAACTGACATGTGCAAGTTTGCGGATGGTTAAGAATGCAGGTGTATTAAGCCTTATCGCATTTTTATGAAACTGAAGAATACAAATGCAAGTGATAACTCTGATCCATAAACAGCTACTCGTACATCAATCTTCTATAAAGATTCACCATGAGGTCTAAGATGGAACGCGTCGTTCTTACTAATTTGATCTCCGGTTCTCTACACCCACCAAACGAACGACACAGTTTTACTGATATTTTACGCTAATGTTTGTGAGTCAACTCATTCAAGCCGTAGCTTTAAACTGTGAAATTAATATTATCATTATATACATCCTTGACATGACGTCCACGAGTGTGTATTTGGAGACTAGAATGAAAAACACTGAAGTTTGTTTCTAGGTGCAGAATGAATGGGTCAGCTCGACCGGGGTAGGACCACGCCCTCACAGAATACCGGTGTAAAATAGCAGCATAATGTTGCCGTGTTTCGTCTGGTAAAGTGAGTGCGGGGATCCGGAGACCTTTGTTACCGGTTACAACGCATCTGCACTATGATTAATTCAAGTCAAGGATGAATGTAGATGTCATGGGTCGCAGGAATCACTTGCCATCGGGTGAACTGTGTGCTCGTTTGTTACTCTCTATGGAAAAAAATATATAACGACAAAAACTATGGAATAGCATACTAAGTATAAGTAATAAAAGGAAAGCGAGTCATAAAACGTCATTATTGAGGCAATGTTCCATATTATTATTATCACTAAAACGTTTTATATCTATATAATTTAACTTTTCCCACGAAAAATGTTAATTTGTTTGTTGTAAAATTTTGACCTTTTAATATTCATGTTGAATATAAAGTTATCTATGAAAAATAAGGTTTGATGGCAACAAAGTTGTTGAATATTTTAATTTAAATAGAATTAAAAAAATAATAAAGTTACTCGCGGATGTTTATGTTTAGTTCACGAATTATAAACTTTACTCAGGATGCGACTTGAAATATGCAGGTAGAGGTAGAGGAAGATAGTAAGCGCTGTCCACAGTATATCTAAACATTTTTTTAATAAAAGAGAGATCTAGAGCTTTTATTTATGTTATTAAAATTAAAATTCAATCATGTGATTTTTTGCTGTAAAAGCCCTCGGGGGAACAGTGGCCATTAGCCATTGAAAAAAAAACTATCATTCCAGTTAAACACTTTACCTTAAATGCTTATGCTAGTAGATGGTTTATAATAGTCAAATGGCATATTGGACCCGACAATCTTATGTTTCACAGACCGTACCCTAAACCAGCTTCGTTTCAATGACGCTTGTTTATTCTCTACTCTAGATTAGGATAACAACGTGAAAGAACGTTTTTTTTAAACGACTATATTTATTTACCTCTTACATTTTTTTTATATGACGATTTATAGTTTTATAAAATTACAGTTAAACAATATATGAAACAAATTTTTCTTTTTAACAGTAAATAACGTAAATTATACGCTTACCCGCATTGTTTATAGACTGTGCGTGTTCAGTGTCACACGCAATATGCTTTTCTATATCAGTGGTTTCCCTTTCAAACAGTGCTCAAGCCACGGTCCCATGTGTGCGTTATATTTACCCGGTTAAATTTAGCCCGGGCCGTGTCACACGGTGCGACACCGCGACGCGTACTTGTCGATAGCCGGCTACAAACGAAAAGCGATCTTATCTGCATGTTTGAAATTTGTGGCGTGCTGCACGACCACTAAGAAAGTTATCTAGAGCGAATGCCAACCCGAATAATTTTACACTTGATTAATAAACAATCATAAATCCTATGATATGCGTAGTCATTTTGTCTTTCTTCAAATTATTTGGCATTTAACATTCATTTTCTTCCATTCATCAAAGTCGCTCTAACTTACAAAAGGTCTTTAATCAATCTAGGCTTATTTCAAACGTTAAGTTTATTACTAGTGCGAAAACTAAGCCATCTTCATAAAAAAATCCCTCAGAGATTATCAAATAAATATCCAGGTAATTGCTTTTTAATAACTTTTTACCAAATGTAATATTATTTATCTAAAAAGTAGACTAGTATCCGGACACTCAACCTTAATTCAAGGAGCGCAAGCAAACAGACTTAAACCCTCGATGCTAGCACCAAGCCCACCAGCAATTGCAAAAAAACAACTCATCAAACATCTATTCATCAATTACTTTGCTTTTTACTTTGTACAATGTTGCATTTGATTTCTCAATATGTATAACGAAAGATTCGTAGTATATCCTGAAATGCTCTTTCTCTTTCTTTTACACATTTTATCCTTTTTGCCTTCGGGACTTCATACCCCTTCGTAGCCATATCCATCATGTTTTGTATGGTTAAGAGAATTAAAAGTGAATTATCTCTAATCACATGATATATAAAACATGGAAATCTGATAATAAATGTGAATGTCTATATATATTTAGAGGGAAAATAGTGTCAGAAACACAGACTCCCTGTATCCGGTACACCAGTACAAAAAACAGAAAGGCTGTGTTTAAAAAACTATAGGTGTAGAGAGAAATCTCAATTATATATTATATTTCATATATTGTTTCTTGGTCAGGTGACACAGTTACCTTTTACCATAAGAATATTACATTTACTACATAAGGTTGAAAATTGAACACGCAGTTCAATAGTATGGCCTAGGATACCGTAGATTTCGATAATAGAACGCGAGGGATTTAATATGTTGTACACTATAGACGGAGAATTGTATGAGAAAATTTTCACCATATAGGCTATGTATAGAAGTGTGCACTACTCTTCACACCAAAGATCATATGTTTGTATAAAACTGAAGCTAATTATTAATGCAAGTAATGACTAAATAAAATAACATTGCTGTCTGATAACACACACGGGTCTAGTGCCCTTAGTTGACAATTACTGATAGAACTGTTAATCATGATCGAAATCAGCACGAGTTCATTGCATTCATTTTAGTTATACCAAAACCTCGTCCATAACGAATTAGGGAACTTGATAATATACAAAGAGCGCATATTTATCGGCACTTGACCAAATCACCGTGTCGAGCGGGCCAATCACTTCAGCAGATCAAAAGCGTTATTTGACTCAAAGCATCGAGAACCGAATGATTCCAATCAACCAGTTAACGAGTTCGCTTTGATCTTTTATTATTATTCTATACCAGTGCACCCGAGTTGGTTTAAACATTTTTTTTTAATTATGTTTTTAGTTTGACATTAGGGTTGTCAAACAAGCACACAGTCTACCTGTACCGATTCCTCGACATCCCAATTCATCCTCGAAAAGTAAACATAATGCAGATTCATTGTCGCCCTTAAAGACTAAGATGGAAACCCTTGTCACCAGTTAAGGTGTCGTTACATATTAAACCAACATTTAATTCCATTAACATTAATCCAAAGGTGAAGTTTTAAATATAAAAACAATATAATTCAATCCGTATGCGATTACGTAAACCCTATAATCAAATACTGTAGAAAATCTAATCTAGTGCCGCCTGTGCCCGACACCGGAACGTTCATATTTTTTTTTTACTTTGTTCTAAAATTGAATTAATTCTTTGTAAACTTTACCATTCTTATTATTTATAATGGCAGCACTGGCAATCTGTCTTTCTAAATCCACAGTAGTGAAAAATTGGTGTTGTCCTAATGTAAGTACGTGTCAAACAGACACTGCACTCTTTATCTCTGTGTGCAAAAACTATAAATAAGTAAATAATAATTTTCTATTTCATCCAAATACTACAACATAGGCAACCGGTCGTAGCTGTCAAGTCCTAAGTTTGATTTTTAGCCAATTTTTGAGTTAGGGTGTTGCATCTTCCGGTCTCATTGGACGCAGGAATCAATTGCCACCAGGTGAACTGTGACCCTTGACTCTTCACCATTAATAAAGATCTCCGGATCCGTTCACTCATCAGACGAAACGCAGCTACTACCCTGGTCGAGCTGACGATGCAGATTTTTAGTAGCTAGCAGAATGAACTGCAGCTACAAACAAACTGATCGTAACTCTACCACTGTAAATATATAATATGTAGACTTTACACGAGTAAATTTTTGCAATAATTTCCTCATATGAAATTCATAAGAGAAGCCGAAGAATTTCTTGTTTTCTTTCTTAATTCACACTCAAGTATAAATATAACTTTTAATCACGCTCGCATGTTCTAGAAGTACATCCACGTGCAATTAAGCAAATATCAAAGCATACTTTTCGTTTAACGACGCTTACGCTTATATAACTTTGAAATATGCAACGGCGTGGACGTAATAAAATGTAGGAAAATATTCATAAATGTTCCGTTCACGGTTATCCACGTTAAAGTACAAGATTGTATGTTTTTTTGTGTGTACTTTTAACTCGTATTTTATGAAGGGAAATAATTTTAAACATGTTTTTTTAACATTCTATGCCGCTGCCAATTTAGGTTTAAGTTTTTATTTTAATTTAAATAAACACATCTTTTGTAAAACTAATTTATTACAGTAGTTAATTAAAGATATAATTATTATTATTTGATAACATACAGCATCGTAGTGAAGTGTTTTTGTGTTTTTTGTGGCTTGACTTCACCTATCAATGTAGGCAGATAATGTTTCAAGAAGTAAAGTTGGATGGAATCACTTTTTTGATTGGCCAACTTTTCTTTTTCTCTCACAGCACAAAAATTGAAATAATTAACCAATCAATTCTCACTTTTCACTTCGAAAACTATTAATTCGTGGTTGTAACTCAGCCGCAACGCAAATTTCCATAGGAAATTGATAATAATAAATAAATTGGGAATATGATAATAATGTATCTGCGGGAACCAGCAAAATTTTGAAAGTGGTCTATGAGAAGAAAACTCTTGTAATCTCTGCCCTATATCATGATTAGGTCACAGTTGTATAATTAATACTTTTAACAAATGTAGGTGGTATATCAAATTAATTCGTCCGAAAACTATCTGAAATGAAATAAAATAAAAATGTCTAAATTTTTTAAAGACCACACCCTAAACGATGTATATTGTTTAGGGTGTGGTCTGCGAAACTTAACGTCATAATTTCGAATCTGATGATGATGATTTTAGATTTACTAATCCACAAAATTTACAATCAAAATTAAACAGAAATATACTTCGTGACAGGAAGAAATCGATTCCGTACCTTACCGTACAACATTTAAAAAGTAATTGGATCTCAGGATCGCTAAACTCACCATATGAAACATAGCAGTAATATGCTGTTATTTCACGCTGATATTTTGTGAGGGCAAGGTCTTTTCTCGATCAAGCCGACCGATCCATGCTGAATCAGGGTAACTTTTAATTAAACGTTGAATTACATAGAAAATCAACTGGCTTGAATTACAATAACTTCCTGCTTTATGCCCAAGTACATTACACAGTACAGTAGAGTTTTATTAATCTGATAATTTATTTTGTGGAATTCAAACACAATAATAAAGAATTGCCTACTTTATTCTAACAATATTTTGAAAAAAACCAAAAATAATTTACTATTTACAATGAAGGCCCACTTGTTAAAAGCAAACAGAATTAAATCACCCCGAAGGATATTAAAGAGCATCCAAACGCAGAGGAGCTCAATAATTTAAAGCTTAGGGAATTGTTTATATTCAGTAACAACTTCATTCCTTAACGTCACGTTCACATGTTCATGTACGAGTATATAATAAATAAATGACCGAATAAGCCACCTTACAGTGTTTTGGACAGAACTTAGAGGGTCGAGATTATATACATACTTTATTTATTATTGGTTTCTTACTTTAATATCATTATTAAATGAAAATAAAAAAGAATTAAAATAAACAATATAATGTAACAAAAACTAAAATATTCATATGTTCCTCGTGGTTTTCTACATTCTACTCCTTATGTATGTGTGCGCATGTTTATGTACACGTGTGCGTGTGTGTGCCGCACCAATGTGCTGTATACCGTAGCTGTATTTTGTTTTTTTACTATTTATGTTAGAAATACATTAAAAATATATTTAAAGAGTCAATACCAAGGTTTAGGGTACGATCTGCGACACTTATGCGTGCGCTTAGACACTTTATACTACGATATAAACTGCCTGTAATTTTCTTTTTTTCTGATAACCGAGTGTTAGTCCAAAAATACATATCTGACGCTTTTCCATAATAATGATGAACTATTTGTTTCGAAAAGGAATATATAGTTTCAGGGCGCCTAGGTAAATATTTGATTTCGGCTCTCAGTAAGGAAAATCTTTAAAGGTGTGGGGGTGTTTAAAGTTAACCGCTTAAGTACGAGTAGAATTCTCAGAGAACGAGCAGAATTGTAAAGTTCAAATTAGAAAAGAATTTTACCTGTTTCAATGGTTCCATTATAGTACACACAATATATAGTATTCAATATAGTAATAGATAGAACTTGACTTTAATACCCCAAGTTATAAGACTTCCAAGAAACCTAGTTTAACTTTTAATTCAGCTTTTAAAAATTATAAACATCTGCCATCTGTTTTTTCTTAAATATATACATTAAAAAACAAATTACATTTTTTCTATCGTGAACGCAATCTTGAAAAGTTTCTCTTCGCTACGTTCATTTCTAAGGGCAGTTTTAGATAAAAAGCTTTGAAGATAAAGGATTGAATGAAGATCTTGAATTTAAAGTTGGAGTAAACATTTACCGTCTGCTCGATCTTAGGTTAAAAGAAAACAGTTTCATTTACGATGTTATCTTAAAGCCCTTATATTTGTTATTGAAACATCAATTCTAAGATGACTAAAATTTAAAGAAAATAGGACACTTTAATATTAATCAATCATACTCGACAAATGTATGATTAAATGTGAAACGAACATTAGACGATGGCCAGGCTAGCAGGGCATTTTGTGTAAACTATACTAAGCTGCACTATATACTACACTATTAACTTCTTCTTTCATGCATTCATTTACGGTTACAAATGTGCGCACAGCACATGAGAGGGTATAAAAGGTTTAAAACCGCAAGAATGTCTTAAACTTTTAGCCACCACTTTTGCTAGGTCATCATGATAACGCCGTTACGCGATTCACTTCAACCATAATACTCGTCCATTTTAATTAATCGATGATCGTTCTACTTCACCCGCACTATTCCCTTTACCCAACCTGCGACTTTTACCCAAGTCCAAAATTGAAGAAATATGGGGTGGATAGCAAAGCACTGGGCTTCTTATAACTTAGGATTCTCAGAAGAGAAGAGTAGTCGTTGGTATTTTCAAAGAATTTATATCAGACCAAACTGAATATTCAGAAAAGAGTTGATACCTGTAATAAATTTTATAATATTTGAGCCTTTTATTTCTTATGGCATGGCCATCGTACTATAAGACTTTTTCCATATAAAATACAATTTAGTTTTGACGGTATAATGACGATATTTTGAGACTGATGGGATTAGACTTAGTGATTGAGTTTTTTTTCAATGTATCTGAGTGACAAACGTTCACGTAATGGTCCGTTATAATGTCTAGCGCCAATAAATACCTTTTTTTTGACACTGAGTAACAAACAAACACACAGTCGCTATGCCTGGTCACCAGTAATCTAAGAATAAAAAGATCTCCGGATTCCTACACTCACCAGACGAAATACAGCAGCATTATGCTGCTATTTTGCGCTGGTATTCTGGTGAGGGCGTAGTGCTGACCCGGTCGAGCTGACCCATTTTTTTGATGTTTTCAGTGTAAGTTATAATAGAGTGACCTAAGTTTTTATACGTCATTAGCTCTGACAAAGAAATCTTAAGAGACTGAGCTTCTCGCTCATCTATCTAATTTAAATTTATTTATAAAATTATATTTAAAGAAAATCTAAAATTATCGTTAGGTTTTTAAAGGTGCTAATTTCTTGCATAAAACTATCCTCTGGTCAACCATTGTTGTCTAGTGGATGATTTTCTTGGAAGAAATGTTAAGTATAAAAGAGCCACCCTTGCTTATGAGAAACCAGTTCGGAACATCCCTCGACAGCAAGTAACAAGAACAATTTCTCAATTTTCCCCGGTAAGTACTGTCCAATAGATATTAATCGTTTAAACCTTGCCTTAACATTTTAACTATTTTTTATATCACAGTTATGTAGTTTATTTTGGATTTGAAGTTTGATATTGTTTATATTTATTGAGGTATTATTAATTAAAACCTCATTTTACATATCCCAATCCTCAAGTAATGTTTTAATATAACTTTCAAAATATTTTGGCTGGCAGTATGTAGACGCTGTCTATATTTGGATTGAATACAATCATTGGTGGATAGACTTAGATAATTTTAATAAAATCATAGGAGTCGAAATCTTATTACGCTAATTACATCTAATACTAGTTATAAATTGATTTACCTTAGAACAGTAAACAAGAAATGTAATAATTATAGTACTAAAGCGGAAACGCAATCATTTTTCCTTATTTGCTTAATACGATTTGTACACAAGTTAACGACTCATACGTCTTTCCGCCGCGTTACCGTACCGCATCAAATAGAAAGATATAGCTTTTATAATATACTAAGGGTAAGAAACCAACATAAATAGAAATGTAACGTGTTATTCGCTTTAATCCATATCCTCAAAAAAAACATTAATTTTATTTTCAAACAATAAAATATAATTGTTCCATAGACGTACCAACGTTCATCAAGAAGGTGGCACTACACTAACCGTGCGGTAGTGATGTGTGTTTATAAGATTTTCAATATAATAAATTTGGTAGCAAAGAGATAGGGGTGGCAAATTGATCATTAGTCCACCCATACTGTATTCGCGTTGGCGTGGTTATCAAAACAAATTCGTCCGAAAATCATTTCGCACATGTTTTTGTTTAGACACAGAAAAATAAGTACGATTCAATGACGCACACCCATTGGCTGTGGGCCAGCTTCCGTTCCCTCATTCAGCTCACACCGACAATGACCCGAAAAACTGCAGGAATGCGAATAGGTAAACATAACTGATGAGGTAGCGTCATATTCATGGCAACAACAAAGTCTTTTACGTTATAGAGCTATGCCGCATAAAGTAATTGTAATACAAATATGTCGTCTCGACCTGCAAAAGACTATACTTTCACAGAATGGGTACTTGTAGTTTCTTGTAGTGCGAATATATATGAAATGATTCTTTCTTTTAATATTATATTGAGAATAACAAATGAGCACACAGTTCAACTGATGGCAAGTGATTCCTGCGGCTCATGACATCTACATTAATCCTTGTCAAGGAATCACAATGCAGATGCGTTGTCACCCTTAAGGACCGAGGTGGAATGTCTATCAAAAGTAATAAAGGTCCCCTGATCCCACCAGACGAAACACAGCAGCATTATGCTCCTATTTTACGCTGTTTCTGTGAGGTCGTGATCCTACCCCATTCATACTGCAGCTAGAAACTGCAGTGTAGCTAGCAGAGAAGGAATCGCTTACAATTACAATTTTCTATCCTCTTCCTATATAATAGAAAATTATAGTTTTATTCTATTTACTCTTAGATGATTTTTTTATACACAGTAGACAATCTTACTATTACAATGATTCCGACAAAGATGCGCGTTATCATTGCAATTGCAGCTTCCGAATATTCTTGAGTTGCCCTTGTGAACGCAAAACGTTACGCAAGCTCGAAAATTGAGACCTCGATGTCTGTTTAACAGGTCTTACACATATTAGAACTGCGGATATTCAAAATTTTTGAGGACAATTTATTTAACGAGCTATCTTCTCCTATAACGAACAGAATTGCGTGAAGTAGCATAATGCTGCTTTGTGTAGTTTGGTGAGTGCAGGATTCTAAGACTCGGTTACTGCTATCCATACCAGTTTTTTCTCATTTATCTCGGTCCTCGGGAGTGACAATGCTGCATACATGAGCATCCGGAATCTTTGTTGATGTGAATGTTGGGGGGGTCATCATCAGATGAACTGCTTGACTTTCAACTTCACCGTTAGTTTTATTAAAAAAATCACGAGCTACATTGTTCTCATAAATGATGTTACACCAAAATAGAATAAGTAATATACTTTTATGTGACACCCCTATTCAATAACATTTTTCGCAAAATTTAATATAAATAGATTACTTTTAGCAAACTGCCTACCAATCGTGGAAGCTAGTACTTAGTCTACATGTTCAAGTGCATACAATATTCTAACTGGCTAGTGATGTTTTCATTCCCATGGTTACCTTCTACTTTCGTATCATAAGAGTAAGCTATTGACTTATGATTGAGGTAATCACGATAACGACGGAATAAAATAAATAAAAACTGGTTAACCAGTATAATATCCTGAGCGTAGGAAAAATTAAAATATGTGAATTGAATGTGTGCTTTGCGTTAAATTTGTGGAAGCAGGCTTGGGATCAGGCCTCATTGTAAAGTGTATGGGGTAGTCTTTGTTCAGTAAGATTGACGATGGACGGAAAATATGATGATAATCCTGCCTCAATAGTCTTATTTGCAAGGTGACGCCGATCCGAAAACAAAGAACAGAAACGCAAATGAAGTGAAAGCTTGGCTTATTATACTTTATATTGCGCCTTGTTAATTATGAAAAATCATTGTGTAATAATAACTAACATACTATTCTGAGGCTTGTTTATATTTATAAAGCCCTTTGCGCATTGCAAAATTTCGCATCAGCTCTTCGGGTGAATTTTTAGAATTTAGACTGTATATAATTTCGGGACAACGTTTTTCATATTATATTTCATTCAATAAGTCATTCTATTATTTCTCCAATGTGAAACGTCGCTCATATTTTGCTGAATATTATAAGACGTTATTTATAAAATCCTAATCTTAACATCCGCTGTCTATTCACCTAGCATAGAACACGTTTTTACAGAGATCACTTTGGCACTCTCCATTGTGTTCCCATTAGCTTTGTTTATTAAAGTCAAGTAAGTGTACTCGGATACGAACTACGACGTATTTGTAACAATTGTCAGTGAGCGTTAAATCAAATCAACTTTACCGTAAAGTAATTTCATTTACATTAAGTTTATTTTTATTAAATATATATTTTTATAATATAGTAGGTGAGAAACAAGTACACAATTCACTTAAGTGATGACTGCGACCCTTGGAAACAACATCTATCCCAAATATATATTCTAGATGTATTGTTAGCCCTGAGGGTTAAAATTAAAAGCCTCATTACAGAGTAGGCAGCCTTCCATACAGGTAATTGGTTCACCGGATTCCAGCACTCACTATACGAAACACAAAGTTATTCTGCTATTTGGTATTGTGTGAGGATACGGTTCCGACGCTACGTTGCACTTACTTTTAACCACGATTGTTTTATGTACATCCTATGTTACATCCTATAATTACATAATATATTTTATTATATTAGGGATGTAAAGAAAACACCTAACAGTAAGTAACACACACATTAATTCTCGATAAGGAATCACTCCTGTGGAGTAAGATGAGAATGCCTCGTTACCACTAATAAGATCACCGGTTGTCGTCTTCAACAAAAAAACACGTTTCAATGGGTTGAGCGTTCACTGACTACCATTTGAAAGTTGTTCAGGGTTTGTAACCTGTTCCAGTGACATTAAATATATATATTTATATATATGTATATATATATATATATATATATATATATATATATACATTTATATATATATATATATATATATATATATATATATATTTAATTTTGTATTATGGATCTACTTTACTAATAAAAGTTAAAGAATCAAGTGGAATGTAATAACTTCTAATTATTTGTGTCAAATTGCTTAATAATAAGCTTACCACGTGCTCGGTAATGAAGGAAAACATCGTCGCATATCCTATCATTATAGAGATTGGAACTGAATCAAAATAAAGGTCCTTTATGATTTTTTTTTCTTAACATCAGATTAACATCACATGGGCCCCACAGATCGCTACCTGCAACAGCGTTTTCTGTTAGCTTTAAGTTTCATATTTCTTTACTTAGATCTGAGCATTGCGGGTGTCGATCTAACACCCGCAATGCTCAGATCTAATTACAATATCTTATATATTTGATTATTTCATTTTTGATATTGAATTATGTGACATGCCAACCTAAAATGTTTTTTTAATATATCGCTGTCAGTTGGGACTTGTACCTAAAACCCGACTAATCCGTACAAAACAAAGTTCAGCGGATTTTAATAATAGTTTTGAAGCTGTGTAATCGATATCATACGAGTAGTCAAGCAGCTTTTTGTTCCGATTACCATTTTCTCGTGTCATCAACGTGTTTTTATTTAGTTTTTAACCGATTTCAATGATACAAATACTTAATATTAGCATATGTGAACACTGAAAACCACATCCAAATCGTTTCAACCATTGTGTGGATTAGCGTTCACGAACGCAGGGACAAATTTACAAAAAAAAATCCTTTTTATGTTTTTTTATCTGTAGAAGAGTATAATGTTTTCGCATATGTTCCACAAAATGAGTGTATAATGTTTGATGAGAAGTCGTTGTTCAGTAACCTCATATCATCAATAATTTAAGGCTTTAGAAAAAAAACATAAACAATTAAGCATGGAAACAAGGAAACTAAAATAAAAACTAATGCGGTAACATTTGGTAATATATATATTTAGTTATTATGGTGTGATAGATTGCCAAAAAGTTTTAAACTTAAATGAATCAGCCTTATCTATCTTTTTACAAGAGATCTATAGTAATGATAAAACTTCGAAATCAACAAGAAGATAGATAACTTCAATAATGGAAAAAGACTTTTATTGCATGTGTATATTAAAAATGTTTACTAGGTGAATTGTAAGTAAATTTTTTAGAGTAACATAAATGTAAGACAACATCTTAAGCAGCAGCCTGTATATGTTTGTGTTCTCTACATTAGTATTGGAGCATCGTCTCTATTCGGCATAATTCAGCTCTTATCCTGACGAACAATTACGCAAACATTATTTGTCCTCATTTTCAACAGTTCTTCGCTCTCGGCGAAATATTTTCGTGAGAACAGTTTAAAAATTACGCACAACGAGCGGTTCATTAAGTATAGGTATGTGCACACAGTGACCGTAATAAACGATTCAATCGGATATGTAACAATCGCAGCGATAATGCACCGGAAAGAAAGGAGAGTGACCTTTATTAACATTAATTAGTTTTCTAACATTACACACTATATGTACTGTTTTATTTTAATAAATTGACAATTTTACAGTGGTAAATAATAATAATAATATAATTATTATTATTATTTCAAGCTCATGACTCATATTTATCAACAAAATATGAGTCATGAGCATATTTTTATTCTAGCGCGTAAGATAAAGTATACTAAGGTTAAAGTTGATATAACCTTAAGTATAACATAGATTTCATATTTAATCTCCGAAATAGTAATTTATATGTTATTTTTCCTGTACTTCATCTTCATCTAGCGACCTCCTTAATAACTGTATCGATAAACAGCTTACTGTAAATAATATCAATTCGTATTTCGCAAATATCGGTAAAAGTCTTGCTGAAAAAATCAACCAAAATCCTTTATTTCATTCATGCCCTCTTATCCATTCAAATTCCTTTGTGTTATTGGAAACAGATCAAGCGGAAGTTGAACGCTTAATAATACTGCTTAAAAACAGTTGTGCAGTTGGATGGGATGGCATTTCTAATGCGTTTCTTAAAAAGCACAAAGATGTCGTTGTACCACCTATAACATATATTTATAATTTAAGTATTGTTTCAGGCAAGTTTCCAAACGTTTTCAAAAAAGCACTTGTATCCTATTTTCAAATCTGGAGATAGAAGCTGTACAGAAAATTACAGACCAATTTCTATACTACCAGCCCTGTCTAAAATCTTCGAAAAAATTATTAACAAGAGGTTGGTTTCCTATTTGGAGACATATAATTTATTATCCCGTAACCAGTATGGCTTCCGGACGAGTTTGTCAACAACAGACGCTGTACACAACTTAGTCGACCATATTGTACAAAACCTAGACCAAGGTCAAAAGTGCATTGGTATGTTCCTGGATTTAACCAAGGCCTTCGACACAGTTTCTATTCCGATTTTACTGGGAAAATTGGAGGCAATAGGAATAAGAGGTAATCAATTATCGCTATTTCATAGCTACCTAACAG
The DNA here is from genome assembly GCA_029286865.1 of Teinopalpus imperialis. NCBI lineage: Eukaryota > Metazoa > Arthropoda > Insecta > Lepidoptera > Papilionidae > Teinopalpus > Teinopalpus imperialis. Next base: position 16,103 of record JAGSMU010000156.1, read on the forward strand.
ATAGAACGCAAAGTGTGAAGATCGATTCGTATACTAGTTCTGAGTTGTCTGTTAGTTACGGCGTGCCACAGGGAAGTGTGCTGGGTCCCAGTCTTTTTCTGGTGTACATGAATGATCTCTGCGATCTCAAACTTCAAAATGGCGCATTATTCTCATATGCTGATGATACAGCTATAGTTTTTAGTTCACGTACATGGTCAGAGACTTACCAGTGTGCTCAAATTGGTTTTGGTTCGGTTTGTCGTTGGCTGCATGGTAATTTATTGACTCTTAATATTAGTAAAAGTAAAATCGTCAACTTTGCTATACGTGACTCAATAAGTCAAATGGACGTCAACCATCAAATTGTCGTGAAACCGTTAAACGTAAATTTAAATGACACATTAAGTGCTTTGAATGAGAATGTACCTCACATTGAAACGACCACTTCTACGGTTTATCTCGGAGTTGTCATTGACAGAAATCTTAATTTTAAAAAACACATAGTAAATTTATCAAACAAGGTGCGTAAACGTATCTACATTTTTAAAATACTTCGCTATTCAGCAAATGCTGACATATTAAAAATGGTTTATCTCTCTCTGTGCCAATCAATTCTTAAATATTGTATATCTACGTGGGGTGGAGTTGCTAAGTCAAATTTTATACAAATTGAAGAGCACAAAGAGCATTGCTTAAGGTTTGTTTCTCAAACCTCGGCTTTATCCTACAGATGCGCTTTATAAAGACTGTCGCTTGTTTACGGTCAGGCAGCTTTTTGTAGAGGATACAATTCTCAATCAGCATAGGTTAATGCATTACTCAAATGTCTTATTGACCCGAAGTAAAGTTGTTGCTAGAACTGTAAAACTAAGAACTTGTTTTAGTCATAGCTTCTTTATATTTTTAGGTCCTTACTTATACAGCAAACTTAATAAGAAATTGTCATTGTATGCTTTAAACAAGTTCAACTTAAAACGGGTTCTTCGCGAATGGCTGCTTGAACAAACTTACATTGACGTTGAGAAATTCCTAGAAGTGATCTCTTAATAGTTTTTAATAATTTTATGTTAAAGTATATATTATATCACAAACATGAGGCACTATTACACTCGCAAACACATATGTACGCTTCAATACGTGAGCGCGTATTTCAAAACACAACAAGTGTTTGGGCGCACTTCTTAAAATTAAGTTAATTAGATTGTTAATTATTAAATATATTTTAATTATGTATATTTTAGATATATTAAAAATTTTCATAAATTTTAATAAGGTAATTATATAAGCATATTTATCATAAGTCTTATAACTAGTTATTGCTTCCTAATGTTAATTGCTTGTTTATTTTACTTTTAATTTAATTTTCATGGAATATTTGGCAAACTATATTAATTAAGTCAACAATAGTCTTGCGAGCGTGATTCGTTTCCGGTAGTGCGTTTATATCTACAAATGTGACCTCATTGGTTCAAGATAAATACCGCTTATAACTATGCGTGCACTTAACACTTTGTCCTCTGAACCGGACGTGAAACAGCTGTTTTGTAATATAATCAATAAAGAAATAACATGTTACGTAACGTTACTATTATATTCCATATTAGGAATACTACGTGTGTTGTATAAAAATATACTATTTTTAATTTATTTTTTGTTTTTTTATTGTGATATTCAATTACTCATTGTTACGAAATTCGTAAGTACTGTATTCATCAAAGCGGACTTGAGTTTTGTCGTTTCCTGATAGCATTCCTTGAGGCCAGGAAGCGGGGTAGATTAAGAAGGTTGCCTGGTTGAGTGTGTTTCACTTAATCTATCATAACTTGGTGTGAATAGTATTATAAACAAACCTTATTTTACTTATAGATATCTGCGTATGTGTATATACTCAGGATATTTAATAAAAAACGTCAATAGACTAATGGTTTTTGTCGTAACCGTCTCCTAGCTCGAGCGTCTAAGATACTTGCAGTGGTTATCGATAATATTAGTGAAGTGAAGTGTCTTGCTGACATCTGTAAAAACATATAACAATGGGTGCGTCGTAATACGTTTGTGTTTCTTTTCCATGAAAGGTAATCCTCAACTCACGTCCGCCCACAGCGTAGCGGCTTGACAATTATGTAGAAACACAAAGCGAATCTACGGCGCCGTGGCAAGGACGTAGTTTATCAGTTTTAAGGCGACGTTAACTTACGATCAAACAATGCTAGAGTCACGTTGCAGTTGGTTTTTAGCTGCAGCTTGAATGGGTCGGCTCGACCGGAGAAGCTAGAATGGGAAAGCTCGACCTCGCCTTAGTTGCATCGCAGCATAAAGCTGCTGTGTTTCATTTGGTGAGTGTAGAAATGCGGACACTCTTATTCCCCGGGGGTGATAACGCATCTGCATTATTAATTCTTATCGAGGATGAACTTCGATGTCGCAGAAATCACCATTACCATCACCTGGTGAACTGTGTGCTCGTTTGTCACCGTAAATACAATATAAAAAAAGCATTATGGTGCATACTCTGATTACCACCGGGAAGGTTATAATGTATACGATTATAAAATTTTCTTGAGGACTCTTAAAGGTCAAAGGTAAAGGAGGTCAGCGATTCCTGCGGCCTATAAGTGCCACATTCATTCTCGAAAACAATACATAATGCAAATTAATGATCACGCTTGAGGTCTAAGATAGATTGCCTCACCGCATCACCAGCAATCAGCGCTTACTGACAACGTTATTTCAGTTTTTATACAGCTACACATAATTTACCTAATGGTATGCGATAATGGTTTCAGTCAATAGCAGGTCTAGCTACCGCTATCTAGCAAAGATTCATCATGCAAATGCGTTGTCAAACCTGAGGACTGAGATGGAATTCGAATGTGGATACTAATATGGATATTCTGTTATTGGAGCGTCCCGATGAGTGAGTCCTACCCTGATCGAGCTGATCCATACTGCAGCAAACTCCAGAGATGCTCTACCATGGATTAATTCTAAATATTTTCCTATTATAATAAGCTTTCTTTTTATAGAATAGGTGGCAAATGAGCAAGCAGATCACTCAATGGTAAGTGATCACCGCCGCCCTGAATATCCGCAACACCAGGGGAGTCGAAAATGCGTTGCAAGGATACAAGGAAAGTGTAGGCCTTTAAGTCGTATCGGTTCGGAAACACCGCTGGTGACAGCTGATTCCACACAGTTGTGCATGCCAGGAAATTTCGTGTAAAGCTCACAGCACAATATAAACTTAGTTAAGTATCACATATACTTAACTAAGATTAAGTTCAAGTATAAAATACATAAGTAGATGTTGCTTATCTAAATAATTATTTATTTTCTTATTGCTACCCTTATCAGTTGGTATCGGTCATTCTTCATAGAGCAAAGGAAGGTTAGTAACACTATTAATTTTATTATTTTCTCGTACATATAAACCCTCTTTATAGTTTGTCCTCATACGTCAAGAAGAATTAGTAATAAGGATAAACCTGTGCTGCCAGGTTTTGGTTAATGCTATGTTAGTGACCGCTTCCTGAGGCAAATATTATTTGTAACAATAGATCGTATAGTCTTTTTTAGAACTCTCATTTCAGTAATTTTAAACTGAAATAAAAAATAGATTAATGCGTAAATCATATTGAGTACAGGGTTATATGAGCGGAACAAACGATAAATAGTTATATCTAGAATAAATCGGTTGCAAAAATGTCACGTGTTCACAGAATACCTGCCTGCGTAATAGAATAGTTTACCCCTGTTGTTTTTGGATGCTGATTTTTTTTTAATTTTAGTCATTCTATTAACATTACTAACATTCCAGTTAACCACTCCAACTGAGCTGAAAATGCTTGTGCTAGAAGATGGTTCACGACAATAATCTAATGGTGGATTCGAACTTAAGACCTTAAGTTTCTCAGACCGTGCCCCAAACCACTAGGCTATTGACGCTTATTTATTTACTAAACTACTTGTAACCCTGTAATCATCATAAACCTTAACGCATCTGTATCTTGATGAAATATCTAGGATGTATATGTAATGGATTATTGTTACTATTCCATATTTACATTCATATTTACACGAACACAAGCATTCGTCCTAGCTTACCGCAATATTGTGTCACACCTAGGTATGTCATTCGATATCAAGGACACGAAATAATATATACTCAGATGTAATGAAACCTTATATCTACGACACAGTATCAAGGTAACACGACCACGAGGAATAGTACAATACAATTATGTAATTAATTTTATAAAAAATATATAAGATATATATTATAGAGTTTTTACTAAGGATCTATTTTCTGTTAAACCTTTATGACTAGACTTATAAGTTAAATTCTCAATTTTAAATATCACAGCGAGCGTAGTTCTTACCAGGAGTATTGCAAGCACTTTAAATTACTAACATTGTATAATAGAAGGCTTCTATTAGGTATGAGTCTGCTTTATGATATCTTGCTATATTGTATAGACCAGCCTACACTACTAGGCCGTATAACATTTTCTACACCTAAGAGACGCACTAAAAATACAGGATTATTTTATGTTCCATATCACCGTATTAATTATGGCAAAAATTCCATATTAACAACATTACCCCACCTGTACAATGAAAACTTCAAAAAATTTAAAAATAAAATCCCCTATGTACTTAGTCTAATTTAGTTTAAATAAATACTGGAATGTATAAGAACGTAATCTTGTTTGACGCAGTTTCACTATCTATAACTACAAGACAATTATCGCATCAATTCATTGGATTTGTTATCATAGTTCAGCGAAAACAAACAAATTAATCAAGTTATTTTAAAACGCATTGCGTTCTGTAACTTATCTATCATTTTCCAATTAAGATAACTAATGTGTTTATTTATGTAAAATGTTACGTTATATTTCCAGGTTGTCTTCTCTGATATATGTCGGCATTAGCATACTGCATATTAAGTGAACCAACTTTTAAAATTATCACCGATAAGGTGGAAAGATATTTTTTTAAAATTGATGAACATCCGTTCTGTTTTCAATGTATAATTTTATGAAACATTTTCTAAATATCATTTTATGTAAACCAAGCACATACTTAATATTTGAGATATTATCATATCAAGTAAATTATCAAAATTTATGACAATTTATGATAATATGTATAGAGAATATGTAGAAATTTTCTTATGTTTTTTTTTTAATTCGTTTATCTTTCTAACAAATAATTAAATCAAAGCACGGAAGATACTCTTAAAATTGAGTTACATTTATATTTCGCAACGAATTAGAATAAAATAAACATCTGTTAGTTAGCTTATTATAATACACCACTGAAAACTACACCCAAATTGGTTCAGCAATTGTGCAGACAAGCATGCACAAACGCAGAGACGAACAGTCAATAATTATAATTACTTTTTTATTATAAGTACAGAATCGTCTTTCCACGGATTGATATTATAGTCGACGCATTCTAAACTGAGTTGTCGGGCAATAAATGCCACTGACAGTAGGTTTGTAGGCTGAATAAACTCTGGCCATTTTTGGCCTTTGAAAAAGTCAAAGAAGAAAATCTTTGAGACCATTTGACTATAAAATTATAATAACATTTAAATGAATAGTTTATTCACACAAAGTAAGCTACATATGTGATTATTTACACAAAGCAAGCTACATATGTGATTATTTACACAAAGCAAGCTACATATGTGATTATTTACACAAAGCAAGCTACATATATGATTATTTACACAAAGCAAGCTACATATGTGATTATTTACACAAAGCAAGCTACATATATGATTATTTACACAAAGCAAGCTACATATGTGATTATTTAGACAAAGCAAGCTACATATATGATTATTTACACAAAGCAAGCTACATATGTGATTATTTACACAAAGCAAGCTACATATGTGATTAATTTTTTCATGTTGTTATTATATGATAATATTTAATTTTATAAAACCTTCATACACAAAAAATCATTCCTCTAGTAAACGAATATTTCGTATACCGTTCTTATTATATCATAATTGAACAGATTGTGACCCCCTCAAACGAATACTATATGTCTTATAGGAATACTGCCAATGTCAACATGCTTTTTTTTTCGTGCTGATGGCCGCTCTTAGCCCGAGGGCTTTTACAGTTTCGCCGGGTTGAGAGGTGACCGAGCGCTTATGCGGCTCAGTGGAGACTTCTATTAGTGGGTAACAAGCACAAGGGCTCCCGAGAGGAGGCGGGAGTCTCGGCTTGGACCGTTACCCTGTTCCGCGAGAGCGTCTGACTCGAGGGTAACCGAGAGGGCCGAACCTCGGCGCGGTCAGTTACTTCTGAAGTCAACGGGTAACAAAACAATACAGTTCTTAATTGTAGTCCCTGTTGTAGACATATCTAAAATAAAAATATAGTATAAAAAGCCCGTCTATATGCTTTCCAATCTGCCTCTCTCTCTATTTCAATAATATATAATAATATTAATAATACGTTTTATTAAAATAGACTATGACATTTACCATCCATTCGCAGCAAATAATCATCTAGATGTCAACCCTGAGATAAAATGCCGTAGTAGTCGCAAGATTCGCTTATTTTGGTTATTGTAAAGCTAATATTATGAAAACGAGATGTGGCCAGATCAAGATGGCGGACGCCGTTCGTTACCAAATGTGGCCCACGTCGAGAAGTGTAGCAATTCGTAATTTATTGCGCCCTATGGATGTATTTAATGGTATTACCAAGCCTTGGGTGAAGGTCTCATGTATTTATGGATGTTAAATATTATATATATGTTTGTATAATATGTAAGTTTATATTTTTGTATGTATTGCATAAGTTTACTTCTAATCTAAATAGAGGCTTCTGTTTTTATCTTTATTAATTCTCTCTTATATATTTATTCTAGGACACTACAGGGTTCCTGGACGAAATCGCTTATAGCGACTAGCCCGCCCTTGCCCACATTTGGGCAACCTTTTTAATTACATTATTAAGCTTATATGCAAACTGCAGAATGAATGGGTCAGCTCCACCGGGGTAGTACCACGCCCTCACAGAATACCGGCGTGAAAGAGCAGCATAACACTGCTGTGTTTCGTCTGGAGAGTGAAGGAATCCGGAGACTTTTATTACTCGTGACGAGGCATTTCATCTCAGCTCTCAAGGCTGACAACGCATCTGCATTATGATTCCTTGTCAAGGATGAATGTAGATGTCATGGGCCGCAGGAATCACTTAACATCAGTTGAACTATGTGCTCATTCTCAACACTTTTGAAGGTTCTATATTTTACATGATCGATTCCTGTTATGCCTAGAAGCGGCTTTGCAATTTTAAACACCAGGGTCTGGAAGGTTCTATATTTTACGTTTATCGGTCTAATTGTGCCAGAATCAGCTTTGCAATTTCAAGCACCAGGGTCTGAATAAGAACCGTGGTAGTTCAGTGTAAGTGCACGATTTTAATTCACTGCTAGGAAACGGAGTTCGATTCCCGGTGACGGGAACCAATGATATTGTTAATTGTTATACTAAATGCTAATTAACTAATCTCTAAAGTCTAAGGATATTACGAAGTCACATGTGAAGCCCGCCAATCGGCAGTGGAGTCGCTTGTGTACCATGCTCTAAAACCCTCTAGAGAGTAGACCTATACCCAGCAATGGAAATAAGAAATATGTTATTCTTACATTTACAAAATATCTTTACTAATAATTAGTTTTCGTAAATTTAAATATACTATTTAGTAACGGCATCTAGTCCCTATATCCTCTTGTGAGAGGCCTATGCCCAGCAGTGGGATTTATATAATATATAAATACGTTTACTTTCTAATGTCAAGGATGTGTTAAATTTAAAATTCACTTTCCAGACGTACATCGCCAATATCCTGCTGGCAGTGAACCCTTACGAAGACATCCCGGACCTGTACGCATCCAGCACCATAAAGAACTACCAGGGTCGCTCGCTGGGAGAACTGTCTCCTCACGTATTTGCAATAGGTACATTATATTAAGGCAAATCTATACATATCCTAATTACTTGTCCTGACGCTGGGGTTACAATGGGGTCGAATTACGCCGTAAAAGTTATCGTATTTATTGCTTTTTTTTTTGTTTGACAAAGGTTGTGAACCTTCAATCTGTGCCGTGTCAGCGGTGAAATAGGCGCAGAGTTACAATTATGTGCGCTCATTTTAAGGTCCTTTTTTGTATATATTATATTTTATGAACTGATTCGTGCTATATGTCTATTTTTATCATTTCAGCGGACAAGGCGTTCCGCGACATGAAGTCGTTCAAGCAGTCGCAGTCGATCATAGTGTCCGGGGAGTCCGGCGCCGGCAAGACGGAGTCCACCAAGTACATACTGAAGTACCTGTGTGACCTGTGGGCCAGGGGGGCGGGGCCTGTGGAGCAGAAGATATTGGACGGTGAGACTATAGAGAATAACTCCTCGCCCTCCATCGTTTCGACTATTTTTAATAGTGGTAGAGCTACGCTGCTATGAGTCTATGAGTCAACTCAGCCGGAGTAGGACCACGGTCCTCAAGGGTGACAACGCATCAGCCTTATGATTCCTTGTCAAGGATGAATGTAGATGTCATGGGCCGCAGGAATCACTTACCACCAGGTGAACTGTGTCATCGTGTGTTACTATCAATGTAATAAAAAAAACCAACCGGGGGGGTTGCAATCTGTTCAATAAATAAGACATGTTTTGAATACAAGATTCGTTTATAAAAGATATGTTCCTTATAATAACAATATAGCTTGTACTAACAACGTGAAAATCTAAACTTAAAGCTTGCTTTGTATAAATAAACTGTTAGTTAAAATTAATTTTATAGTGAAGGGATGGCAAGGCTTTCCTTTTTGGCTTTTTCGTGGATCGCGCGACATAAAATAGGTTGAGAAACATCGGGTCCTTTTTTTTTCTTTCTGGCTGATGGCCGCTGTTTGTCCGAGGGTTTTTACAATTTCACCGGGTTAAAAGGTGAAGCGCTTATGGCACTCAGTCGAGACCTTTATGAGTCGAGACCTTTATACATCGGGTCCTGTGTTCCACTGATGTATGGGATTATTTGTGGAATGTTTATACCGGTATTAAACAACTGCTTCGCATTGTGGGAATGTAAAGCAGTTTTTATAAACAAAAATTTTAAAATGTATAGTTCATAGTGCAAATTTAGGTTTACCGACTTTATGAGACTTGAAGAATAATAATATATTGAATTTGTTATGCGGATGAAACTAGGCTTATAATTAGTTCGATACATCTTCATTATAATTTTGAACCAATGACTATCTCCTTGTGAACATAGGCTTTCCCCACAGTTGTCTTGAGGTATAATCCTGGGCCATCAACATCAATCCATCAACTTTCCGTAGATTATATAGATGTCCTTCCGTCTAGCTAGTTTGTCTTCCGCGGGGGTCGTCCCGACGTCACGGACAACAATTATGTAAGATATATATAGTAGTGCAATTCGCGTAAACACTCAGGCAGTCACTCTCGTTTCCTTACTTCATCATTATCATTTCTTATCATCACTAGTCGTCTGTTGGAGATACGCCTCCAACACGTCACAGATTGTTACAGGAGCAACCCTGAGCGACCTCGACTTATGCATTCATTGATTTCCTGCAGGCTAGCACAGATCGTCACTGCACCTAGTGTAGTGTCGTCCTAAGCTACGATGGGCAATACGAGGTTCAGAGAAGTGTTTCTTCCCCATCAGCCGGCCCATTACTTCTTCAGCTTAATGATCCTTTGAACTATGTGGGATAACTTAGTTCTTCCGCGGATATCCAAGTTTAGTATTCGATCACGAAGAGGAACCGAACAATCCCAATATATAATCAATAGCTTGCTTTCTTATTTCCTTAGTTAATACAATGTAATGCATATCTGAGGAAGGTTTGGATGCTGTATCAGACAAACACACACACCGGACCAGAAAATCAACAATTTGTGAGGCACAAATATTTCTCATCAGCTGTGAATCGAAACCAAAACCTATAAACCTATACTGCTAGGGAACCTGACCATTACGCTACGAAAAAATATGACTTAGGATGAAAAGAAAAACGATTTTATAGATGCAGTTAAGAAAGTATTCATAAGAAAGTACGGAGTAATACATTCACCAGCATACAGATTGCTTCGCTTGATATTTCTAGGTGGAACTAATTTTATAGTATTTGTTGTCTTGCGGTTTATAATTGCGAGTTCCGAAAGTCACTCAGTGACGTAATTGTGATAGCTTGTTATAATTAAGATATATAAAGTTATGAAAACTTTGAAGTTTGTATGTTTCTCCTTTAAAATTATATATTTTTAAAATTACATTCCAGTAATTAATAGTAGTGGTTAGTTCCACTAATTTTGTAATTAATTATTTATTTTTTATCTAAAAAGCACAAAGTAGAACCTTATTAAGGTACCTTAAAAATTTGAAAAAAAAAAGCATCAGTTCATGAACTTAATGCGTCGCACCATTCTTACCAGTCAACATTTAAAATGATAATAAAATACCTTAATTTACACGCTCTAAAATATGAAATTATAAAAATGCACCGTATGATGTTATAATTACACATGAAAACATATTTTAATTTTTTTATTACGCTCATACCTCATTAGATGTAGGTAATACCAATAAACAAATGTACATACAGAAACACAATGATACACGTACATACACCCATGTAAATATAATACTAGCAAAATTGCTTTCAACCAATTGTATCAGGATAACATTCCTGAATTTATCCTGGCCTTATTTATTGTAATCAGTTGTTTTATTTACTTATTAGCGATACCGCCATGTCACTGGCCGGTTCTCTCCAGACCATACAGGTAGAAGCGTTGCTGCAGTATCTTGCGCCAATTCTTCTGCAGCGCCCACGCATTCCGAAGTGGTGGTACAGTAAGTTAATAATAATAGCAATATTAATTTAGATAATCCTCTGTCAGAAGCAACTGACCGAGCCAAGGTTCGGCCCTCTCGGGCACCCTTGAATCAGACGCTGTCGCGAAACAGGGTAGCGGTCAAAGCCGAGGCTCCCTCTCGGGAGTTACCCATAAATAGAGGTCGCGACTGAGTGGCATAAGCGCTCGGTCACCTCTCAATCCGGTGAAACTGTAAAAGCCCTCGAGCTAACAGCGACAATCAGCCCGAAAAAAAAATGAAATAGTTGTTTTATATGTTTATAACGCTCCTGTGATTTAGGGGTCCTAATTATAGGCCTTCTTAAAGGCGAGCAGCGCATCTACTACTGTTCTGGTGTTGCGGATGTCCATGGATGGCGGTAATCACTTCTCAGGTGAGTTGCTTGCACGTTTGCCACCTATTCTGTTAAAAAAGGTACCGGAGCTCTCTATACCAATCCTTAGGGGTCATAACGCGTATACATCCTGAATATTTATTGAGGATGGATGTTGATTGATCATACTTTCTATTTCTTGTTTGTGTTTGTGTGATGCTGTTGGTCCTGAGATCTTTATCCAAATAGACTAATAGACACATATATGTAAATAAAGAGATACAACATTGAGCAAACTTCTGTTTCTTTTCTTATTTTATTTATATACAGTAAATTTTTAACATGCCCTAAATATGAAACTTTATTCATATTATTAAAAGTAACTTAAATCTTCAAACTTAGCTCGACTAAACTTCCCTTCTATAATGGTATCAATTAATTAAATTGTAAAAATATATAATATACCATCTCCAAATTCAAACCAAGTAGATTACTATCATTAGCAGAATTTCATATAAGAACTTTCTAAATAAAATACATAGAACAACTGGTCAGAGAACACCCACAGGTACGTTGGCACTTAAAAATTAACTCGAGAATCCCATTTGCGAAGTATTCACGCTCCAAAGATAGGAAAGTGGGCACTCGTCTAAGTATTAAGTCTAGCACGGCAAATCCGCTTAGCCGGGCAACCTACTCCCGCAGCAATGCCCAGTCATTAAACAATAGATTCCTTCAGTGTTAGGGTGACAATAGTCGAAAAGAAAAATTCAGGGCATGTTCGCACATTTAAAGTATGTGTGACAAATAGTTAAAGTAATTAACAAAATTTTACGTTGTTTTATATATGATTATAATAAAGATTTTTGGTGGGTTTTCCCGCTAGGAAAGTATTAAGATACAGAAAAAAAGGTTGCTTAGGATGGAAATAATCATTTTTAATATATTCTCTCGTTGTACCTATACCGTGTATTTCACCTGAACCAAGATATAAAGCACTAAAGGTTCTAAAAGCCTAACAAGATATCCTGAGCTGCTACTATAAAAGATGTCTTGTCTCAACTTGAATTATTAATTAATATAAGGACTTATGCTATAATTATATAAAGCACGTGTATTATATGATTTTTGTAGAATTAAGTAAGTATTGCTATTACCTGTCTTACATCAGAGCAATATTTCGTATAACATGAGGCGGTAAAATTAATTAAAGTAAACTTCTTTGGCTAAATCAGTAAGCTGTCTAATTCTTCTAACTACAAAAGCTGAGTTAAGCTTCCTTGTAGGTATATACGATATCTAGGTGTCTCACTGACATTTTATTTATTAGAGTAAAGATAGTTCTTATAAAATTGAATCTATAACACTGATAGCTTTATTCTTTATCCTGATATTAGCGGTTGCTACTTACATATTGAAGTGAAAATCTTAGAAATTGAGCTTTTCTCGCTTCACTAATAATTAAATTGTAAACTAATGCAGAATTTGCTATTAAACTATTTACGTCATCAAAAATAGTTATTCTACCATCTATTTTGAAATTCAGTGACGCATAAACCACGAAGAAAGTTAAGTCATTAATATGTGCTGCAGGTTTCACTATATCTAAATGTAGGTAAGCTGTGTGCTTATTTGTCACCGTTCCGTGTCATAAAAAGGACTTTTGTCCAATCCAGTTTGTTTATTTATCAACCATCATTACACGTCTTCTTGGGATTATCCACAATGTTCAATACATTCGTTAATTTGTAATTTTTTTCCTGTTTTGACTATTGCATATTTAAACTACTTTCACGAAATTAAATTTATTCTAATTCCCACAAAATAGAAAAATATGGTGATGTTAATAAGCAGTGGGCGTGCCAGTACTGGACTCTTTGAGTCGGCTACATGGATGCACCAAATACCTCTTCCTAAGTTCTCCTTAAAGCGCTTTCATTACATTTCTGCATGTAGGAAACTTTAAGTGTCGCAGATTTTGGAATTACTAGGTCCTTTGAGTTCTAAGTGGTTTCGAATTGATGAAATTGCGTTTCACTCTTTTTATACATTAAATTAATATTAAAATTTTCTTTCATTCGAATTAATAAAAACATGAACGGAGGTAGTGATCGACACATACTTTACGTTTGGAACTCTTTAGGCCCGACCATGAGAAATGTTCTAAGAGAGACTATTGCTTTAAAAATGTTATTTTCTAAAGTATGAATGCATTAATAATTTATTTCCACTGTGATGTCAATCCGAAGTTTAATTTAATAGTCAAATATATACACTGATTAAAAAATATTTAATAAAAACATTTTATAAAATAAAACATTAAATATAATAAATAAATATTCAAGCAAAGCATGGAATCATCATTTCCTTCGTCATGTCATTTTTCGAAATTAAAGCTTGCCACCATCCTTGCTTGTTACAACAGTAAAAGGTTTTGTATCTAGAATTAATCTAGTACTACTAGTCGTTAAACTTAGATTTATAATCGAATTTAGATATCATCTAAATTGTGATAAATATTTGTTGTCTTAACTTACGTATATTTTCACATTCCTACATACATTCCTTTGAATCATGTCATATCTGGATACAAAGACCTTTAAAGAAGTTAATATATACATGTTTATATTTTTTTATATTAACATATTGCTATCCCACCAAGCTTGATACTAATCAGAAAGATAACAGCGGTACGCCCTCCAGGGTCGAATACTATGGTCTCGTCTTTGGATACGCTCGACCCAATAACCGCAGTTCAATTGGAGAGTTTGGAACATCAGTCAAGTGAACAACATGATTCCGAAGTACAAGAACCTGACACGGATACAGATAAATTAGTAAGTACAGTAAATAATAATAATAATAATAATTTTTATTTCATGTAACATTATATACACATATTAGAAAATATTATATAAGTTTTAATTCACAATATTAATCACACACACATGATATATACATATATACAAAAAATTTACTAATACAGAATATTATTTCAACGTTATTTATAAAACAAGTAATATAGTATAGGTCGCAATCCTAAAACTACCACAATCTAAGCGACCTGGTGCTTGCTACGTGTACATGTGCACGCAGTCAGTGTCCCGCGTGAGGCTAGATATCTGCGCTCATCGGCAGTCTAGATAACTTTTCTATTAAAGGAACTTTATATCCTAAGTTTCGTATAATCATTTCTTGGAACCGTAATATCAATCACAAATCTCAATTACTTCTGAGAAATTTTAATTTGATTGTCGCTCTCTTTAAAAACTTAATGGCTATGTTTTCTAAGACAGATATTAATTTAAGTGGTTCATTAGTTTATATCCTTCTTAAATTATTTATACTACTTCGAACCCAAGATCCTTGACGAACTAGCCACGCCAACCAATAGCTCATCGGCCATTATAATTATCTGAGTGTGCTAGTAGAATGACGCTGATATTATATAACAGCCTGATTTTATCGCATACGGTTATTATGGATTTGGCAATTTTACTCCTCGTAAATACCTGTGTAATACTTGAACAAATATTTATGGCACTATAAGATATCCTGCGAAGCTGTATGCTCCATTATGCTCTTTTTAGGTGAACTAGCGGGACAGGAATTATCATTAAAAAACAATGACACTTGTCGGTTATTCATGTAGATAGATATCTACAGGAATAAGATAATAAGAAACATGATAATAATAACAAAAGAAAATAGATATGAAAATGAAAATTCAGATGAATTAAATTGAATTAAACGAAACACTAGTCATTAGTTGATGGTTCTTCCTAGTCGATTTCAAGAGGATATATGTTGGTTAAACTAGGTGACAACAAGGACGCAGGAAATATTATAAATCCCTAAGCATTCGCAAAGTCTGAGCAATAAAAAAAATTTCCATAAAAATTTCAAAGGCTGAGTGTTCAAAGAGCTTAACCTTTCAACCTGGTGACGCTCTAAAAGCCCTCGGGCCAACAGTGACCATCAGCCATAGAAAAAAGACAATAATTTTGCCCTTGACTGTCTTGCAGTGTCACGTGCATATAATTCATGTTGTTTGTTGCATGTCACCTAATAGAAATGTCTTAATACTTTTTGTTTAATAATATTAGGGGTTACAAACTAGCATATAGTGCAACTGGTCGTAAGTGATAACTGCGGCCCACGATATCTATATTCATAATCAATAATTTAAGATGCTCCTGTGTTTTCATCTCTGAGGAGTGTAATAATAATTTTCCAGAAAATACACATATACATACATAGGTCGTATTGAAAGTTATAAAAAGCACTTCCGAATAGGAGAACTCATAGTAGAGCGGCTTTTGTATAGTGGTAGAATTATTTATGACGGATCGTGACTGCGGCTTACAAGATGCCAGTGTCAGATATTTGATCTTTAATAAATACTGGTTTATTTGTAACGTAAGGGTAGATCGTCATTTATGAAATATGTTGAATTGTGTAGGTAACTGTGTAATGAATCAAACTCACGTCAACAAAGAGGCACACATACATAGCCCAGAACCCGCAGTCAATAATTACTCCAAAACATAAGTAAATTTTCTTGACGTTTCTTCTTTCGCTTGAAGCTGCCTACTAATGGTACAGAACTATTAGCTATCTTTCATCGTTTCAAAAGTGTTTCGTATAAACCTGCTTGAATAATATTTTGATTTTAAGACGCAAAATATCCCATTCTCTCACACAAAATTGCCCAAAACCTATACCGCACAGTCAGCAACGATCGCATCTAATGAGAAAACGGAGAAATCTATCTGGAACTTTCTATCGCATCTCAACTAACGTCCACATCGCATGTGTTTAAGGCCGGCAAGTAGCTCTAAACAAGCCCTCGGAGCGAATCGATTTACCAATAATTAGGTTTTTTGGGGGATAATTTTGCGAGATAATAGTATATATATATGAGAAAATAAAAATAATAATTTACAAAATATCTAACCCGGTTGGATTGAAGTCAACCTTTTCACATTTAAATGTAAGCTTTCTCTTCACATAGAAATAATGTGAAAAGGTTAGTGAAATAAATATCTTTATAAACGTAAACTAAATAAGTTAGAACAATTAACACGCATATTTTACGAATGATACATTTTTATCAATGGGTATTGCTTAAATCTTTTTAAATACATTAGATATTTCTTTCCAGTATCGAATAATAAAAGTGAAGTTTTGGATAAACTTATCATAAGATTTTTGGTAACGAGGCATTTCATGTCAGTCCTCATGGGTGATTACTGACATTAAATGTGCATCTTATATCCTTGATGGAATTAATGTAGGTTTTTTTTAATTACTTTGAGAGTAACTGTGTTCTATGAAGGTGTGGTCTTACCCCGGTCGAGCTGACCCATTAATTCTGTAGCTAGTAACAAGCGTAACTCTGTAACTGTAACTGTAGTACGTATCTTAACGGGAATACGGTCGCGTGGCAACTATGTTACCTCTAGGTTAGAGTATCCGACCGCAAATATTTGTATATATACATTTGAAAAGAGTTGACTGATAAAAAGAAATTAAATTATTTTCATATTCCAATTGTGTTTGTTTTTCACTACGTTATTCATTCCACGAATTAATTTTATATTTGGTTTGAAACGCTTTATGCAAAAAATATTTTCATACAAAAAAACAAGTTATAAATTTCATATATCTTCTTTTTCTTAACACGACACTGCTAAACCAAAGTTCACGGACGTACTCAAGGACTTACGGAAAATGCAAAAATATAAAGAGAGACCGCAATTTCTCTTTTATAAAAGGGTTATGTATTTTTACTTAGGTACTTGTTCATTTTCGGAGGAAACTTAACAAAATAGCAAAGAGGTTCAACGTGATAATGAACAGTAACAGTGGGCAAAAAGACACGCATCCTCAGCTCAAAAAAATAACTTGGCTTAGTCTCGTAGCTTTTGAGTATTATTATTTTGTATAATATCATGGGTAACATAGATAGACGCAATAACATTTTCGCAGCGAGCCACTGACCTTTTGCGGCGCATGACATGCACATCTATTCTCAACAAAGATGTAAGATGTACATGCGTTGTCACGCCAGAGGACTGAGATGGAATGCCTCTGTAATTCGATCTCCGCCAATCTTTCTGTTCGCTAAAACACGAAGTTTTTGTCGGTGGGAAATCTTCAAAAGATATCACGCTTACTGGGAGAGGGTGACAATTTTAACTACTAAATACCTCACCGGTGGTCATCCTCAAATCACTGGGAGGTGGCTCTGGTATCTCCTACGGAACTACTGGTGAACCACCTATTAAAATAAAATAAAATTAAAAACTTTCATCTATTAAATAGCAAAAAAAGCCCACGGATGGTTTTTGTTCTGTACTATTTGTACACTTCATAATACTATGTTTACGGTGGTAGAGCTACATTGCAGTTTGCTTCTAGGTGCAGAATTAATGGTTCCACTGGACCGGGGTAGCGCGACCACGCTCTCACAGAATACTAGCGTAATATAGCAGTATAATGCTGATGTGTTTCGTCTGGTGAGTGTGATTCGGAGACCTTTACTACTGGTGACGAGGCATTCCATCTCAGTCCTCAAGAGTGACAACGCATCTGCATTATGATGAATGCGGGTGAACTGTGTGCTCGTTTCTTACTCTCGATGTAATAAAAAAAACTAGTTAGTAATGTAGTGTCATCGAATACTAACATACGTATACATAACTTTGAATAATGAGCCTTACATACGTAAAGACTCTAAAGCTTTAAAATTGACAATGGAAAGTAAGCCGTCAGTCTAATACATTTAATGTTGTTAATGCTAGCGACTCTCCTTAATGTCAATCATTTTATTTGCTATCGGATGAGCTACGCATTCGTATGTTCACATTTATTTTAGAAAAAAAAATCTCTGTTGACAGGGGTTTTGTGTTCTTTTATTGAAATTTACATATCAATGTGTCTACACCTTAAAATTTTCCGTTATAACGTAAACCTCTTACTTATTACGAGTTCATAAACATTATGTCGTAAACATTCGTCTGACTCAAGCGAAGGGCACGGGGCCAAATCAATTTGCCGACTTTTTATCTTCCCTCGACTGAAATGTAATATGCAATTTCTGTAATAAGCCCGCTACCCATTATATTGATAATGCTTCCAATTATACGGCTCTCACATTTATGACACAACTGTCTTATACAGATTATGAGGACAGCATCCGCATGACTCCCGGCGACCCATGTACGATGATTATTCATTGGTAAAGTAAAGTCTTTACCTATGAAATTTCCGTTTTGTATGAAATAAGTTAAAGTATTTTTTTTCAAACTTTTTTATTTCTGTTAAAGTAATCCATGTAATCGATGCATCTTTGCCAACGCAGTGGTAGTTTATTGATGCCCTTCTTATAAAAGTAGAATGCACATTATACGAAAAGGGCTTAATGACTTAATGCCAAGAGGCATTCTCTACCAGCTTAAATAAAAAGTATATAAATGTTACAAATAATATATAAATATTCTTTAAATGGGTAGGGTTGATAACACAAGAAAAAAGAAAGATTTGAGTGTCTGTTGTATTTCTCGTCTATATGCATGCGCAAAGACGGGGCTTGTGTATGTCATTATGGGTCGGATGCACGCTTTGTATAGTGTAGTGCAATTTTATTACGCAGGGACATTTTGCTATTTTTATTGAGTAACGGGTGCAAAAACCCAGGAGTCTTTACGAAATAGTATATTAAACAATATTTTAGACATTACGCGGCTGTTATTGGAATACATTAAACTTAACATTTTTTAAAATATTTAACGAGCTCATAGTGGACGAATGGTACGTGATGGCTACGACCTACATATATATCATCTACATCCATCCTCGACCGAAATGCAATACATAAGTGCTGAGGTAGGTTACTTTATGGAACTAGAAATAATTGCTATAGATCTACGGCGCAAAGACAATATGGTAGGGACCTAAAAAAAAAAGATTGATTATACTCACATGTTATGTCCGCTCATATTTTTTTTATTTTTCGTGTGTGAAAAGCATAGTTATTATTAGCCATAGAAAATAGTAGTTATAATATTGATTTAAAATGGCCATTGGATAATGAATGATATCTAAACCCAACTAAGCTTGAATTAATTTTGTGCTACTCTTACTTAAACTGCGTTAAAATTATAAACGTTACTGATTATATTCGTTACTTGTGTCGCATTTTGTCTCTTTTTGTAATAAAACTTCAAAATGTATCGAATTTTGTTCGTTGGATTCATTCATTTTGGCGAATAGAAAAACAATAGAAAAACCGTTTTTACTTTTTATTTTTCTGTTTCAAAAATATTCTCTATATTATGGCATCAGTACCATTCAGCTACAAACAATACAATCAAAGAGATTTTACTACAACTTTTTAATTATAAAATACGAAAAATCTTTTTTAAAAAATTTAATCAACAATTTATGTAAAATAAGGCTTTCTTCAACGAAAATTAAATGAATACACACTACACACTACACATTAATAATAAAGAATAAAGTTATAACATAATAGCTGGACCGTAATGATTGTTATACAAAATATACGATCGGAAGCGATATTAATTAATTACACTCGAATTGATGACGCAGTCAAAAGCTCATATATTGATCAGCGAAATGGTGGGCGATTTGTGAAGCACGCGAATATTGCATTATTACGTCAATGTGCATTTAAATTTTTCAATTATAATATAATAAGTTATGTTACAAGTACACCAATAACCTAACCGTTTAGGGTGCGGCCAGGGAATCATAACGTTGTAGGTTCGAATCCTTCATTCGACTATCGATGCGAACTATCTCCTATTATAAGCATTTAACCTTATTTGGAGTGGATAAGGGGAAGTAAAGCCACTATTAGTTTCTAAGGAAAAAAATTGTTTTTTTCAACAATTTTTTTATTAAGGGATCATCGGAAATCCAAATCACTAATGGTTACTAATTGTATTCTATCTTAGGGTCTCTGGGGTCTAAATTCTTTATCTGGATGGATGTGCATGTCTTTGAGCCGCAGTTTCTCGTACCACCAGATGAACAGTGTATACTTTTATTGTCTTTATTGTCGATAAAATGCCATAAATTTCAAGATCTATATTTTGTTGTTATTTATTTTCTTGTTAGTATTTTTTCTAACAAAATGATTGGGTCAGCTTAGTAAGGGAAGATCTCCTAAAAACGTTGTGTTTCCTATGGTGGGTCCGAGGATACGGAGGCCCATTTACTAGTAGAAACATATTCCTCGACTCTCAGGGGTTACAACGTATGTGCATCTAGTTTTTTTTGGATAGATAGGTGCGTATGCGCCGCTGTAATTACCAAAGAACTCGTGTGATCATTTGTCGCCTAATATAAGCAGAGTCCTAAATAGTACTGAACAATTCTTTTATTAGGTTTTCGATTATGATTTGATTTATTATTTAGTAAAGTAACAATATACTTTTAATTATGACATTTTTAAAGTCGGATAAATTGACTGATAGCAAGTTAAATTATATTATTTGATAAAAGCTGGGGTGTGCTAATAGTTTAAAAATAAAAGAGAAAAGAGGCTACATCGTCCTGTAAGACCGGTACCGCATTTGCGACTCCTCTGCTCATGCGGATGTTCAAGGGTGGCGGTGATCACTTACCACCGGTGGGCTGCTTGCGCGTTTGCCTATTCTATTAATAATCCCAGTTCACCAACCTTCTTGAAATTAAATGAATTTTCAAATATCTATCAAAATTGACTTTTTATTTAAGTGATAAGTATTTCCCTTGTTACTGTTCATACTTAATAACTAAAGTAGCAAAAGGTTCGTATTTATTGCTTTTAGGTTGTAAAATTAAAAGATAGACCAATTGCAAATGAATTGTGATAAATCTTGAGCTATAGGAAGAGATCAAATAAACTATCTTGCAAAAAACAATTAAACGATATGATGGCGGTGGTTTTTGTGACGATTTGCGCGTATCAGTTGCAGGGTCCGGAGCGATAATTATCCGGTTAATGGTCGAGATTAAGATGCTTAGAGCATGTATAACGGAGGAGTAATGCAACGCGGTGATCCGTGAGCGAGACGTTCCTCCGTTAAGACCGCTATATATGGAAAAAAAACTGTTACGTATAACAGAGAAGAGATATAAGAGAAGGAAGACTGTATAGTATATTTACGTCCAAATAATGTTCCATACCAATAGCTAAATATAAATAATTGTCCTATATTTGAAACGACACACAACTATAAAAATATAACAATTATCAATTTAGTGAATGCAAATATTTCCCTACATTTTTTTTTCGTACAAATAATCAGTTCTAATAAATACTTTTTAATTTTTACATTTAAATTAATATATAATAGAATAAATTTTTACAGCATCTTTTTTATTATAATAATATTTCTATACTACAAAATAAAATTATTTAATTTAGTAAGCAAAATTAAAGTTATGTTTATCGGCTCTATATATTGGCAATTGGATATGTATAGAGAAAAAAATATTAATCGAATATATATGTATATCTCCCTCATATGAAATTTGACAAAAACAACTTAAAATCGTTATTATTTTATGTTTAGGACCTATGCTTGAGAATATTTTTATAGCTCTTAATAGTTCATACATTTTTCTATAGATGGCGCTTATACGAAATCTACAGTTTTGCTTTTTAATAGTAGATGGCGTTGGAGTCGTAGTTATATAAATAAAATATAAGTCGTTAACTACTAATTCAAATGAAAGTAAGAAAATTTATAGGAATATAAAAATATATATGTTTTTTGAAATGAAAAAAAACACACCTCACCGTGACAGGAGCATGTTTGGTAAGGGTGAGGGTAATGAAGGGTTGACGGACCGCTACCTGCGGTTAATGTTAACGGTACAGATAGCTTCGTTGACATATCATATTATATTACGCAGGACGCACACTAAAATTGACTTATATTTTTTAATTTTTAACGGACTTAAATGAAAGAGATACTTAAAGTTAGCACAGTTACTTCTCTCGATACTTCACTAAAAACTACATCTTAATTGGTTTAGTCTTTGTGCAGATTAACGTGCACATACGCAAAGATAAATAGACCAAAAGTCTGTTAACGGTTTTATTATGCATAGATGACTCTCCGAATGTGGTATGAGTATAGAGATGAGGAAGTCATGTTTCGGAAGAATCACGGTCTAATAGATACATTGTGTTTTGTTATTATAAAAAAAACTAAGATTAGACCTTATATAATGATGATGATGATGATATTAATTTATCCCTAATGGGAAAGGCAAAGGACTTTAGTCCATACAGCCAGGTCTTGTTCGTATGATGGTTGGTCTGAAACTCCTCTTATATAATGGTTTTAAATCTATGTACGTATGTGACGTATGCTGCTTATGCTTTTAAGTCGAGTGACAAAGGTAAGTATATACATTATGCCATTTTTATTATAACTGGAGGGTTATTTTTACATACTAAATTTTTACCTCGTGCATCCTAACTACGTTTGTCAGAAAGCCCTAACATAGTATTTTAAATACATGACGATGATCATTATCAATATATGACGTCACAAGAAATTAATGCGATAACGTTAAACATCGCATCATTTTTATAAGATTAAATATTAAACAAATAATTAAAACTAAAATGATATCTCAAAACTCAATTATAAAACGTACATGGCCAATGCTAATACAATGCGCGGAAGCTCACTGAAAGCCTCGATGGCTTCCAGTAGCAAAAAGCAAGATATATCGTATCCCGAAGCGGCCCGTTGTTAGCGATGAGGAAAGAAGAGAACTTTTAAGGATAAACAATAATTATAAAACTCAAATGCGTGCCATAAAACGTTTTTACCATGAGGAAATGATAAAGGAAAAGTCTACTCTCGAGAGCGCAAGTTCAGAGATGTCGCAGCGATTGGAAGCCGAGGAGTGGCAGCGATGTGTGGAGCTCAATGAAAAATGGAACAATCAAGTTGCTGAGGAGCGCGAGGAAAGACGTAAGAAAGAGTTGGAAACAATGGAAGAGTTTGCTCTTGCCCGTATCGAAGCCAAAGATAAAGAGTTGCGAGAGAGGATTGCTATCTCGCGGTGATTGACTCGACTGCGGATTGGAGGCCATGCATATGTCATCGTATTATTTTGTCTTCAAAATATTTCTTTGATATATATTCTTCACGACGTTTACCTTCACAATTGTAGAGTACGTCATTCATCACTTTAAATTGCAATTAACAATTGCTTTAGTGCCACCACTGGCAATCGGACTAAGTTTGTTTTCGTACCGTGAAATGAAAGGCGAGCGTTTAGACGCTAGACTATCATGACTTGATGACCGAATACTGGAACGTTATTCCTATTTCGTTAGGAGCTTAACTTAGGAATATATTCCTTCCTAACCCAAATCTTTAGCCCTTAATAGAGTGCCTGGCTGATACGAGTCCTGCCTTTTCGTGGAAATGATGGAAAAAATATTGTTGTATCATAAGTAAATTTTTCGTATCTAGGTATGTTGTACACACTTCCGTGTCCCTGGCATTTTTGGTCGTGTGGTTCTACCCTCTCGGGCGCCCTCGAGTCGCCCTCTCGCGCCGGTTAACGGTGACGGTTCCCTCTCGGTGGGTCCTTGTGCTGATTACCCACAATAAAGGTTTAGCTCAGCCACCTTTCAATCCGGCTGAAACTGTCTGTCTTCGGGCTATAAGTAGCCATCCGCCAAATAAAAACGATGCACCTGAACTTTCCTCCGATCTTACTGCACATGTTATATCGATGATCGGCTCTACGTTAACGCAAATACTTAATTACAGCCGATATATATATAAAAGATTATTTAATTTGTAATCCATATCATATCACTCATTTTTAACTCAGAACGAAAGGGACAGGGAGAGCCTCCAACCACTAAAACATATTTTTCCATTCCTAAAACTGCGTAGTTGATACTTTGCATTGAAGAATAACATTGTTAGCAAGTGTTATATTATTTCCTTATAAGTTTTAGTATAAAAAAATGGTCTAGCTACTTGACATGCGCGTGCGCAATCATCGCGCCGCCCATTACATCAGATTAGTAGATCAGAGCGAGAGAACGCTATTCCATGAAACCAAACTAACTAATGCCCGAAAGAGATAAAACGATGTCGCTATAACTCGTATTCGAATCGTGCAAATGATGTCTTGCGATATTTAACGGAATATTCTGCGGCAAAAACGATTCATAGCAGAGAGCTACTTGTTAATTTGTTGAATAATTCAATCTCTCGCACGCCATTTTCCGTCCGTCAGTTCCTAATACATTTACAATAGTGACTAAGTCGTCTTCTACCGTTTTTTTGTTTCTAATATGCCAAAGCTGCGCTTAATTTTAAGCGATGATGTTATTATTCACTCTTGCCAAGAAGAGATAGAATATAATAAAAGTTCCTTTCCTTACCTGCTGGTGCTGTATGTTATTTTATTAATTACAGCTGCCCTCACTTCGATACCTGAACTTGTGGGCAACCAAGTTCGGTGACAGCGGTGTGCAGCTGATCGCTGAGCACCTGCCACGTCTGCAAGTGCTGAACCTCTGTGAAACTCCCGTCTCCGATAAAGGAATAGAAGCTTTATCAGGTATGCTTGAAGATTAAAAAACTTTACGAATATTTGCCAACACTTATACTTAATCATCATCTCCGTCCATCGTCTAGGACCCTCGATTTAGGACAATAAAATCGTAATAATTGACGAATAGACAATGTAGTAACGAGAAGTTACATTTTGTAGATTTCTGGCTTTTTTCGTAGATAACGAAACGATAAACCTCTTAAACTTACTTTCTTCATAATAAATTAATTAAAGAGAATATTTGTAAAATGTGTTAGAAATATTTAATTTGTTTCCATAATTGTAGATACGTTATCTATGAGTATTAGTATAATAATTTAATATCATTTCTACATATCATTACCCTAACTGTATAGGTTACCTACCATTACGGCAATATAGATCTACATAAGAGATACAGTTACCCTAGACCAATATATTTGAATTAATGCCATATAATTGAGTTTGAGTTGAAATTACAGTCTATAATATAAATTATTTAGTGATAAGATTGTATGTTTTATGTTGATGTTTTACGCGTAAAAATAAAATATTAGTCGGTATGAATTTTATTAAAAAAAATATAACTTAAAAATATTATTTTTTCTTCCCATTACGTTTCCCTTTCCCTTTCGCTGGAACAGGTTCTGGTTCTGACTCGGATCTGTAAATAAATATAGGGTATTTTTAATAACCATTGATTAAAAGCGATTACATCGGCCCATGATTTCCGACATGTGTTAATACCAGACGACAGGTGGAGGAAAAAAGTTTATTCGTATTTTATATACAAATTCAAGATATTTTTCGTTTATTTACATTTTATAATAATATATTTGTGCCATTTTGTTCGATAACTTGTTGACATTTTGTAGGTAGTGACATAATCAGCAGGTTTATGTTCAGAAATTTTGCCATTTCTGAACATAAACCTGCACCAAATGGTTTTGCCAGTCCTCTAATTATCTTAACCTAACACTGCCTAAGGAATTCTGAAGATACTGAATCAGGTGAAAATCTGTGGTTTCAAGGGCAGGGATACATTAACACTTCCCAACCGAGCTCTCTCAATATTTGCTGAGTGGCTAAAGACGTATGTGGTCAGGCGTTATCATGAAGAAAAACATACCCTCAAATCCGGCTATTATTACTGGTATATTAAGTATAAAATCACAATATATACCATAAAATTATACTTACTAAATTTTTGTGTTCCGCGTAAAGTTAATAAATAGAGTAAATAAAGCGACCCATATATTATAAAGAAAGCTGTTACAATTTCCTAGGTAACAGCATTCATAACGGACGTCCGATTCTGATCGAAATTTCCACCCCTGAATAGATTGCTATTTTGTGTGATTTACGTTTCAAACGAGCCAACGTACCATAAAAGAAATATAAATAATATTATTATTGTCTTCTAAGAATTTAAAGCAGTAATTATGCAAGAAATTGTTCTTGAGATTCCTAATTGAGAGACCAGTGATATATGAATGTGCCAGATATATAATGTTCAGGCAAAATATCCTAAGTAGTTATTATAAAGGAGGATAATAATTATTTGCTTTCAATCTAACTTTCATTCTATTCAACGAAATAAAATTATATAAAGAAAAAAAAAACAGTCCATTCCATTACAGACCAAGTACTACGTAATAATACAGAAATTGTATAAACTTCATGCGTCGACTTCAATTCGGTTGGATTTATTTTGGGATTGTTTGATTTATTAAATAATTATTTATCAGATTTAGTATTAATAAATATTTTAAACATTATAAAGAAGTACTTAAAATCCGTTCCGTAAGAACAAAAAATGTATATATATATATATATATATATATATATATATATATATGCATAAAAGCAGTTTTTTTACACAACAAAAACGAGCACACAATTTTGAATACTATTTCAATTATTTGCCATTTTGCTTTTAGTCAAGGAGCCGTTTAGCTCAATATTTTAGCCATTATATATATATATATATGGCTAACATAAGTCAGAAATATCATTTCTTAGGGGGTGTGCGTCTTAAATATTTTTTATGGATATATCTAAATATCATAATACGTAGTCATCACTTATCATCGTTTGAACAGTGTTATCATTTTTAATTTTATAAAACATTATTACTCATAAAATTCATTAAACAATTCTGAAGCTGCATTAATAAGTTTGTGATTAATAAAATACGTCTCCTAAAGAGCATAATTTTAAAATAATTTATAAAGTAATATTTTTGTCCCTAATTAATATCTTATAATCATTTATTTAATTAATTTAAGAAATAAATGATATATTATAAATTATTAAATTATTTTAAGTAATTACCTTTACGAAGATATCATTTGATTTTCCAGATAATGTCTACTATGTAGAATATATAACAGTGCCGTCTGCGTTTGGACAAACAGACAGGAAAGATCTATTACAAGATAAAATTGAATGAAGATTAAGATACAGTTAACAATATTGGACAAAACTAGGAAAATAAATACAAAGGCCTTTTCTAATATGGGAGGATTTATTGTAATCGGCACGCTTTATATACATACCTATTAGCTGCTTTAGTATAAGTTGCCCCGTTCTATAGACGTTGCCGTCGCCATTGTGTAGAGGAGGATATCACAATTTTCTGGTATTTCATATTGTCCACCTCTAACACACATGTTATTTTTATATGTTTTAGAGTAAGAAATAGATAAATAAAAGTGAAAGGAAAGCTTTCCTTTACAATGCTAAGGGTGATAAACGAGCAAATAGTACACTTGATGGTAAAAAATGACTACGGCTCATAAATACCTATGTACAATTCATCCTCAACAAAGATTTAGGATGCGTATGCATTGTTACTCCTGAGGTGTTTCGCTACCGTAACTGATCCTGGGTCACTTCACTCATTACGCTGCACTTTTCTTGGATGGCGTGGTCCTTCTCTGCTTGAGCTTGGTTCGGCTAACTTGCTGCAGCGTGGCACTGGCACTGCTGGAATGTATTCTAGATCTCACTACTGTGGGATCTAGAAACCCGGTTTGCCCGCATAACGCATAAGTCAAACGATATGTTCGTAAAAAATATTAGTAGGCTACAAAACATTTGTCTAAGCAATACAATAACAATTAAGTTCCGTTTGACATGTAATACTCATAGGTCTGTTGTTTTTTTAAGTTTAGTATCAGTAGCATGTAGCTCATGATCTCCCTGTGTATATGCGTAAATTTTAAAGAGATTGTGATGTAAGGATATTTATTCACTTGGATATATAAAATAATATGGTCCAATACAATCCTTAGAGAGTAGGCCGAAAGAAGCCCAACTTTAAGATCGAAACAGACTATATATGTATATACATATGTTCTTATACATTTTTCAATAAAATGATCACTTTCTTACAGTAAATACTCTATTTAAAAAAAATAAAAAAAAATAAAGGACATATTTCAATCGTACTCGAAGATAGCAAAATTATGTGTATAATTCTTAGTTAGACTAATTTTTAAAGGTAGTGAAGTCTAGTTATTGATTTGAAAAATATTTTTATGAATAGACACCTAAGCTACGGATAAATTCAAGAAGTTTATACGGGTAAAAGTTTTACAAAATTACTAAACACCGCTACAGAAACATTAATAATTGATTATGTAGCTAAGAAACTTACCGTTGCGATATGTTTAATGTAGTCTTTTTACAAGCCTTAGTACCTATGCGCTATTAAATAGTTGCATTAAACACTAATTGCTCATTCGATTTTAATGGATGTTTACGTTTATATCGCTTTATAAGGTCACATTACACGACCAAATGTGTCGAAATGACCGCAAAGGTACCAAGTATAGATGCAGTCGTACATCGATAGAAATGCGTCCATGAATGCATCATAGCTTTGAAGAAAACTGGGCGAGAAATATGTAGCTTGAAATCAATTGAGTTAATTAATTAATTGCACTCTTAATACCTTATATTTGAATTTAATACAGAACATTAATTATAATTGTAAAAGATAGGATTCAATAGAAACATTAAAGTTCTACTTATGGGTCCACTGAATTGACACGATTTTCTTTAAAACGGTGGAAGATTTTAATAAAAATTAATGTTGCATGCCAGCAATGTGATGCAATTCAAGAAATTTTTTTTCATAATTTTTTCATCTTTGTGGAATATGTGAAGATTTCTCCCAAAAATATTGTTTCCCCAAAATTTAAGAAGAACGGGGATAAAACTTGGTTTGTTCGACATTAAGCTACATTTTCATTGATTCAAGTGATAATATTAAATATTATTTGTATAGTGTTCAAAAAAAAAAAGGGCTGAATATTCAAATGCTCTGAAAGTAGATGTTAGTAATGTAATAAAATAATTAGTAGACTATATTTTGCATTATTACATAATTCTGTAGATACCTCTGAAAAACAAAGCGTAACACTTCCATTTTATATACCTATATACGTCTCATTTTCAAATGCTCTGAAAGTAGATGTTAGTAATGTAATAAAATAATTAGTAGACTATATTTTGCATTATTACATAATTCTGTAGATACCTCTGAAAAACAAAGCGTAACACTTCCATTTTATATACCTATATACGTCTCATTTTCAAATGCTCTGAAAGTAGATGTTAGTAATGTAATAAAATAATTAGTAGACTATATTTTGCATTATTACATAATTCTGTAGATACCTCTGAAAAACAAAGCGTAACACTTCCATTTTATAATTTTCCTATATATGTCTCATTTTTGTGTTTCGTTCATTTTCATTGTTCAACGGTTGTTTGAATTTATATTTTTAGGTAAGTTGTTATTCTATGGTTACAATTTGTATGAAAAGAGAATTTTCCTTTAATCATCTAGATTCTAGATTATAAATAGTGAGTAACAAAGTAGGTATAATATCGGGAGATAATTTGCCCCAATCTAAATTCCGCCTTAGTTCGTGGGTAATCTATATTAATAATTATTTATTAAATAATTTGCAGAAACATTTTAATATCACGTCTGGAATTAAGGTTAAAAAGACATTTATTGAAAAATTATTTTAGCAATGCTGTCGAAGAAAACCTAAATTATCGAAAATTACCGCATTCACAATATTTTATAAATATTCATGATCACTGCTTTGGCATTAAGATTTAAAAAAAAACTAAATAATAAAAGCGCAATTTTATAGGCACTGATGTGGCGCGAACTTGTTTTACCAGCGCGTCGTGTCGCTGTCGGCCCTGAGCGGTGGGCTATGATCGACGGCAGACGACTCTTTAATTAAAGACTTATTCTCACAGCATCTACACGGATCTCTCGACTGTTTCCCACCTATATATTCGTTACATAATAATAACCGTTTCCTTTTATAGACATGAAGGCTGTTCTTTATTTATTGTCAATTTGACTTGTCATTGTTAATGTACTAAAAAATATTTTGAAGTTATCTCTTTGTTAGTGACAAGGATATGTAGATCAATAACCAAAGCATCATTTCACATATTAAGGAACAATAAATAAAAGTTAAATAATGAATAAATTGTTTTATATATTGAGGACGAAACGAGCACACAGGTCCCAGTGCAGGTAATAAGATCTCGGGTTTCTCTTAAGGCGTCAGATGTAATACAGTAGAACTTTATTACTATTATACGGGTACGTTTCGTGGAAGCATGGTCCTTCATTCCCCGATTAACGCAACCTTTCTGCTACAGCTAGTTTATAGCCCTAATGATAATTGTTGGTTTTTGAATCTGGTAATGAATGTTTTCGAACTATGTCTCGGACTACATCTGAACCTTCTGATCTTATTGCAAATGCTGTATATTGGATTTGGAAAATGGAAGACGGGTAAGGTCTGTGTCTGTGTTTGCGCAAATACTTTTCCGCTATAACTATCATACAAATTGATGTTATCTGGTAATAATCAATCAAGAGGATATCATAAAATAAGCTTTTATAATAGGAGACACAACTCGAGAGTGAGATATCGCACGTTCCAATTCTATTTTTTTTACCAGTAAGTCCCCCTCCCGTACGTCCATCGCGTTTTTTCCTAGGAAGTTCGGGTTAGCAGATTAATGTACATTTTGCTTGATATTAAGTGATCACGGTAGAAACACATATCCATCATCAGGCACGTATCAAAGTGAAGGTGAGTTGATATCCTTGAAGATTAAGTATTAAGCAGCTTGAAAAATGTAGTCACTGGCCCTTCGGTTTTACTTAACATATATGCATGAAAAATTTTAAGTTGATATTTTGTATTTCGTGTCATTCACGATATAAATATTTTTATATAACTTGGAAATATTACAATCAAATTTTAAAAGATTTATAAAAATTTGTGCCTAGTCCATGCCGATGGGTAATCACTTGACACCTTTGGAATTAGTGAGACTCTAGAAGAAAAATGGATTTGCGTATCTTGATAAGTCGATTGAGGTAAAACATGTGAGCTTTATATTTATTTATAGAATAGTAGATTTAATGAGCTTAAACTTGAGGCCTCAAAGTTTTCAAATCGTCTCATAAAAGTCTAAGCATAAGGTCTTGTAAGACTTTTTTATTTCTAAATACCATTACAGTCAATTACATCCACTTAAACTAGTATAATCAAAATAAATCATTAGATTAGTAAAATCACTTTGAAGAAACGTATCTTTTACGATTTTCTTAAATAAACCGTACAAGATTTTGAGTTTCGTACTAATAAAGTAAAAAGTAGAGAAATAAGGAAATTAATTTATAAAATACGTATAAATTATTTGATTAATTGGTTTTATCTATAGTACAAGGTTGATCTTATATTTGTAACATAACAAAATACTTGGGAAGTACTGTATTCACATTGAAAGATGGAAAGCAATAATCCTTTCACCTCATTCTCACGATTGAAATGAATATTACCGAGTAAAATTTCTGCAACTGCTTGCAAATATAAATGATGTTTCGTGAAACAAGTGTCAGCGACGAAGAAATATAAATTTATATTATTTTGTAATACTAAATAAATTATACGAAATTCGATTTTTGAAGAATGTTTTTACTTAACGGTTTTAAAAGTGATAAAAAAAAACAATCTAAACATGTTTTTACATCTTCAGTAATCATGATTAATGTGTAACAAGATAATTCAGTTAGGTAAATACTAAAATAATATGTATTTAGAATTAGTACCGACTTCTTTATTTAAACCACATCGGATGACCATAATTTTTTATTAAAATTATAAAAAAACAATAGTCTTGTTATATTATTTATTTAATGTTCCTGTACTCAACTCAATCAACTATAGAATCACCTTGATCTCTGCCTGGCACAGGCATTTACGTTACTGATTTAAATTCACTACAGTTATAAAAAGCAGTTACCCAAACATAGAGTTGAGGTTCAAGAGGTTTATTTTTTATCTTTGTTCATCAAAAAAGATTCTACCTAGTGGTATAAAACCCGCATATGAGCGTTACAAAAATATATTTTTGCTACATTGCCATACTTGAAAACTAGTGTTACCAGACAGATGTTATATTTTTAAGTAAGGAGAAAAGTCTTCCAACAAGGGAGAGGCCAAAATTCTATTAGACGTACTAACAGCAGAGATGATAAGCTGGCATATATTTTCGTAATTCGTTGCTCCGTGCATATTCCGTCGCAATGTAACGTCAAATATGGTAACATCTTAAATTTTTCCACAGGATTAACAATTTGGTGATGAATGAAGTTAGAATTACCCTTTAAAAATGATTCAGTGGGTTGTGTCCAGAACCACCAACTGATTTGTATTCGCATCTATAAACCAAGATGGGGTTGTTCCATATTTTATACCATATACCCTTGCCTACGTTCTGCATATGACAATTGATAGGCTGAAATGATAATGATGATGGAAAATCCTTGAAATTCCTCCCTTACTTGGAAATCTTAGGTCGAAGTATTCTTTTCCATGTTTTTCACATCTATCTTTTAACAACTATAAGTTCCAAAAGTGGTCTACTTATTTAGGGCGAAGCTAAGTCTAAGTTACGTTAAATTCTTTTTTATTACCGTTATAGTGTGGGGTGTTAATAATTACTGACGAAAACTTATTTCCTATAGACGTTATGCAGAATTTATTTTTAATCAACTAATATCGAAGTTATATAAAACTAGTAATATTCAAATATTATAATACAATAAACATTTTTCGAGAAAGCGTAATTGGTGTATTAAACTTGTTGTATTTACCATGGATGTACGTGTTCAAATTATGCAAGTTTGCTAACTAGCACAACTACGTATTTACCAAAGGTATAATGATAGCAAATGGTAAAATTAACGAACGAAAGAAGAAATCCCCGACGTGTTTGATTTAAATCTTGTATTAAAAAACACAATATATCAAAAAAAATGTTACAGTATTATTACTCGTATAATATGAAACTAAATCCCGAGAGATATAGCATTAAAATATATGTTAAATATATATTTTAATGCTAATCGTAGGAAGACTTAGATATATAATTCATTATATTGTTTTTAATTCAATATATTTTTTTGAAAAAACAATCGCAGTCCAGGACTCTGAATCAAATAATACTGATCGTGCAAGAAAAACTTTAACTTACTTAACTTAACTTTTAAGCCCTAATGCTAAATACGTCTGTACATCTTAGCTAGCAATCCTCTGTTTTACTACATTTATTAATATTTTAATACATGTGTGTTTATACGTACTTATACATAAAATATATGTGTGCAATCGTTAACACGAGGTTGCAAATCGAGAACTTTTCTTTCCCGATTTTCAGTTTTATGACATATATGGCCGGTGCATTGTCACTTTAGCTTACTGTTTTTTTGAGATATATCGCTTACTTTAGTTCTTATTCGGATATTTAAGTTTAGTGTTTGACCACACGGAGAAACACCGAGCTTAAACGGTTGTATATCTCACTGAGTGATTTTGAGCTTTCTCATACGGCCAGCAATGAAGGGAAGTTCCAGAAGTTGATGGATTTGTCGAGAGGTCATGTTCAGCAGTGATTGTGATGTTTCCTATTATTTTTTTTCATTTGTATATGTGCCAGCTCATTCCGCTTGATTAATCTTATTACTATTTTAACATATAAAAAGTGTTAGGTGATGACTTCCTGGTGAAAGAAAAATATAAAAAAATAATCTGGATAATGACTTAGGATTTAAGTATTAACAGTTCGTCTAAAAAAACATATATAAAGTAGTTATCTACAGTAACTTATTACAAGATTGGAAAAATCGTTAACATACATTATAAAAGATACAGGATAAACGCGAATCAGACGCAATAGTTAATAATTTATTTTCTTGTTATTCAAAAATATTGGTGCCTACTGCGGCGAACTGAATCAAGGATTCGGCAACCTGTACGCTACTTTGACTACCAGGTCACAAAACATATACCATGTGACTGACCTGACAACTCGGTACTAAGTTTTCTATAATGGTCACAAACAACTGGGATCATCCCAATTAATTATGACCGCTATGGATCATCATGATTATAATAAGGAGAGGTTCGGCTTGATTATTAAAATATAGGTTTTCGACTGAGCCTTAATAACCAGAACGTTGAAAGAGAGCTGAACTGATATTAGCAACCAATAACTGCTGAAGAAAAAACTTTATCGGAAAAAGCAGTATAGGATGATTTCTTATCGAAAAGAACAACGATCTGCTTAGGTTTGTGTGAATTATTGAGGGAATTACTGTACGAATATTATATATTATAGAACGACACGCTCAGTT
This sequence comes from Teinopalpus imperialis, assembly GCA_029286865.1. Lineage (NCBI taxonomy): Eukaryota > Metazoa > Arthropoda > Insecta > Lepidoptera > Papilionidae > Teinopalpus > Teinopalpus imperialis. The sequence goes on from JAGSMU010000156.1 coordinate 50,694, forward strand.
TATGAGCGCTTTGAGTAAGTAAGAGATCCACAATAGGGAACACAGTTTATAACCAGCTCACGAAACCCCTCAGTTCCGTGAGCCCTGTGTCCGATGAAGCTGTAAGAGCCGCATAGGCTAACAGCATCAACATCAACAGAATCTAACTATAAAAGAGGGAGACGAGCGAGAAGGTAACCTAGATAATCACCACATATGAATATCTGCAGCATCGAAGGCGCTGCTCATGCCAATAGTGTTTGTATCTCACTTTCCTATTAATGTAATAAAATGAAACTAATTTGGTTATTTATTAGCCACGTATATAATTAATTTCTAAAATAATGTAGTGCAGTATATCGTAATTTGGATCGTACTTACGGACAACCGCGTATCATATACAATCTTGAATCTTTATTGGAGAAGGATGTAAACTAATCTTAAATAGGTTAGATTAGTTAGATTAGTAACCGTTTTAACCTTAAGATGGCGAGAATGATAAACAGTACGCTTATTTAATTCTTTATAAAAGTGTAAGTAATAAATAACAACGTCTGGCCGTTCTTGTGTATCACTATTACTGTTAGGGGTCGATCTCACTCACGACGATGCGATGATTACGGAAATAGAGCAGTGCGCTGATCCGTTTTCGATTTATCGGCTTTGGTTAGTTTTTGGCTGCATTTTAATGTTGGTCGAAAGTTGAGGAAACAAATCTGGGTTGAAAGGACAAAACTTAAAAGAAATTATGGAGATAAAAGCAATTATGTTTATACGGTATTTTGACAAATAAATTTGTGTCAACTCTGTGAAAGTCTAAAACGAGATTGCTCGTCAAGTTTTTTATTTTAAATTATTGATTGAGTTACTCGTATGTCATATTCGAACTATTATATACTGTTGATGACCACGTTGCGTAGGCATATATACCTATCTAATATATTGAAAGGTACGGTCCAAGACAGTAAATAAATACAAGTTGCATTATTTTCTTACCGCAAAGTTACACAAGTCTTCATTCCATCAAATTCATTACAATTGAATTATAAATATCTTACAAATATTTATTTTAAATAATTTACAACTTGCCTTGAACTATATTAATTGGAGACTGGTCGGAAAAGAAAAGTTTCCGGGAAAGTGGCGTCCGTACACTCGGAATATTTCAAGTTCCTTTGTTTGAGCTGTTCATTGTTTACTATCTCTCGAAAATATATTTTATGTATTGCTTCATATAAGACTTAGAATTTAATGCCTTACAGTTATTCATACTCATAGAATACTGTTTCGTTTGGTGAGCGTAGACCTGGGGGATCTATCCATCTTGAATCTTTGTTAAGGATGGATACAGATGTTACAGTTATCACTAATCAGGTTAACTGTGTCGAGCACACGTTCGTCATTCCGAATTTTTTAACAAAAATATTATCACTATTGTCCTCTCCTCTTAACATCATAGTAATGACAAAATGCTGTTTCTTGAAGTGTTTAGGGGCCGTAATCTTCACTGACCAACAAGTGAAATTTAGTTACATAAAAAAAAAATGGAACACAGTTCAAAAGTATTCCTAAAACTTTTAATAAACATTGAAGCTTACTCAGTCACAAAACAACAGTTGTCTTGGCTACAGTTTTATTAGATTTATTTAAATAATCGAATCGGTAAAACGAAGCATTTTTTGTATGTAAATCAATTGGTACATAATTAATTCTACTAATTATCATAGAGAAAATTAGTTACATTGAAATAATTAACTATACAAACAAAACACCAGTCAGGTGTCGATTCCGCAGCGAAGTTGAGACAATAAAACTGTGGCATCTCTCTGAAGGCACTGTTGGCGACTGGTTCTCGGTCTTTGATAAAGTCAGGCTTTGGTAAAGGCGGCAGTCTCCTGATATCTTCTGTATACTTTTCGTATAGCAGACTGGATCAAATGGAGCTGGGCAGTGAGCTAACCAAGTCCTGTTTGCAACAGTGCAACAGCTTGAGCAACTTCTGCACACGAATTTTCCATAATATCGTCAAACAATGATAACAATTTACAGAGGTGTGCACAGGTTTCTGATAAGCGATAGATAAGTAATACCCAGTTGCAGGGGTTTTTATTGGGGTGGTTCGTAGAGCAACTACGGTAAAGAGGCAATTTTTCTATACGCGCATTTAAATTGCCTATTTAAAAGGATAGTGAATATTTTTAAATGATAATGGTGTTAATGTTATGTTAATTACCAAAACTTTTAAATATGGTTTTTATAAATAAAATGTGTATTTTTTGAAAAAAACTGTAAATGTATGCGTATTTATAGGTTCAACCGATTTGGTTGCTCCCGAGTCTATGAACATTTCAACGATTTGGGACACTTCAGACTATCATCTTATTTGAGATTTGTTTTAGTTTCCGATTCTTAATACTCGTACATAAAATATATATTTATTGTAATAGAATAATAGAATATAAGCGTATTATATTTCGATGATTATAGTCAACATATCAATAGTTCATACCTGAACATAGGCTTTCCCATAATTTGCCACGAAACATGGTTCTGAGCCACCTGCTTCCATTCAATTACAGCAAGCTTGCATATAAATATGAGTAAAATATAATTTATTGAACTTATATCAAGAGTGCTTAGTTTATCTATATCTATATCTATATATATAGGCATTTTCTTCATTTTATTCTACTTTAATTTATCTCTGCATCCCCTCAAGGCCTTACCGATTACCTTACATTACCTTTTTCTTCTATCATCTACCATTCTACTATTTCTATTTCAGGCTGAACCTGCATTAACCAATCCCGATGTATTTTATTGTTTATTATGTATATTAAGTATGTTTCATAAATATGTTAATATTTAGGATTATTTTGTTCCCCAGTCAGTCAATGATTCCCCATCTCAAGGGTTGACTGGTACAGTCGGCGGACTTAATACGCCTACTGTACCCTTTTTTTTTTATAAAATAAGGTATTTACAATTGAAGATTAAATAAAAAATAAAAATGAGGAAACAACTACAACTTTTAAACTTCTGAAACTGATAATTACCAAAAAATAAAATATTTATTTATGTTTTATAAGGTATTGGATCCGGATGAGTTGCCACGGCGTGCACGCTACACAATAATGGTGACTGCTTGCTTGTTACTTTTCCTCTGCCTGTTGCTTGTTGGTGTCACGTTAAGAATGGCACCTCTCATCGATGACATGGGTGAGTCGATTGCGAGCGTTATAAAAAAAACCTAAGTCACGTTCAAGGCTACCGCATTCGCTGACCGAGTTATTTGATAGAGCGCTCGTATTTGTTTTGGATTATACGGAACAGTTAAGTTGATCTGCTTTAATAGATTCGGAGCTGCAATATTTCCATGAACAATCTTGTGTAATGTAATTACATATATCTGAAACTTTTCGACATTTTTCCAAAGAGCTCATTTTGAAAACATAATCTTGTGTAATAATTAGCACGATATGGACAAACGCCAGTTGTATAAGCTAGAAAACGGGTAATTTTTTTTTAATTCCTTCTATCCTTTGTATGTGGACGTTGCAAGTAGGATTCCACGCTGCCAATGCGTATTCTAGATTGTTCCGAACGAAGGAGTCGTATACCGTAACTAAGGTTTTTACATTTTTAAAGTCTTTACAATTAATTACACTTTACAAATCCAACTGCCACCCAACTACGTTCTACTATGCTATCAATATGTCGTGGAAATTTCAGTTTATTATCCATGAGAATGCCAAGATCGCGTACGGTATTGCTTTCCTTTAAGATATCATTTATAATTTTTTATTTCTAGTAAATTTAATATAAGTACATTTTTGAGAATTAAGGACCATCTTGTATATTTCACACCAATCATAAATTGCATTTATATCTTCTTGAAGTGATGAAATATCCTCTTTACTTTTTATACATTTATATAATTTTAAGTCATTCACCAAGATCGAGTAATTACTATGTGTGATATGATTAGGAATATCATTTATAAAGCCTGATGTTATGGGAACCTTAAATGAAAAATAAAATAGACGATTTGAAGCCATGAACCGTTACACATTGTAATCTATGCCTAAGGTAAAACGTAAAAGATTCACTTGGATTCCGTATGATTTTAATTTAGAGTGTCATGGTTGACCTTATCGAAAGCACTAGTGAAATCAGTATAAATATATTCAACTTGAATTTTACTGTCTACTGACTTTGATATTTCTTTCATATAATCAATAAGGTTGCCAACTATTGATTTATTCCTGCAAAAGCAATGTCACATGTGTGAAATAATGTTATTAAATGTCTAGACAATATTGGACAAATAGCACTCTCAAATAACTTAATATTGACACAGGACGATAATTTTAATATTATTTGTGTAATGTTAAATACTTACAAGTCTTTTAATAAATATAGAGGGGTATACCATCTCGACCAGCCCCTTTTCTTATATCAACTTTACGTTTAATGTTTATTTGTTTTTGAACAACATTGTTTAATGGCCTAAGCATTGTTAATGATAATTAACAATGCTTGCTACTATATATATATATATATATATATATATATATATATATATATATCCGTATCCATCTCCGTTGTATTACTGTTTGATATGTAAGATTTAAATTCAAAATAAATAAATTTGCCAAAATTTGTCAAAACACGTATAAAATGTATATCTCCATGCAAAAGATTTCTCAAAACTAGGAACATAACACAAATGTGGTCGATAAAAGATCAACGACAATCTGTAAGGGCATATTGAGTTTTCTGCCATCGGTTATGAATATCTAAATAACATTGATGCATGGGACTATTGATTCTTCGAGACGACCTGTTGCTGCTCCTAGACACGAGTTGTTACGTCGCCCTACATTTCATAAAAAATACGTTAAAACGTATATTTGTAACTTATAATATCACGGGCGATAGGAATCATTCAATTCAAATCAATTGAATTGTGATCATTTGTCACCCTTAATATATTTTACAAGTACACAAGTAATTACCGTACTGAGCAAATAACAAAAGTAATTGGGGTCACTGATAGTATATTTGCTAATAAATATGTTGAACAATTTTCTTAGAACAATTACAAATACGACGGTCGATCTGAACAGGTTTTTTCTCTTATCTCACGACACAATCCCTCGTATTTCCTTGGTAGGAAAAACTTCAGGTTTTTCATGGCTGGATAATTGCAGATAATAAAACTATGCGAGAGCGTCCAATTAGTGTTCACACCTTACAAGAAACGGTACGAAGGGTGGACTTGGTGCGTCGTCAAGGCATTCTTCGCTACCAGTCAACCCGTGGCGTGTGATAAAAAAAAAAATATATAAAAATTTTTGGGTGCGCAATCTTTTTTTTTCTTTCCTTTTAAAAAAAAATTATTAGCAATTCTATTTAAAAATACTTATATTCCGGTCAATCACTCTAAACCACCAAACTGATAATGTTTATGCTAGGTGATGCTTCACGAGAATAATCCAATGGTGGATGCGAACCTACGACCTTAAGTTTCGCAGATCGTTCCCTAAGCCATTAGGCTATTGACGCTTCAAAATATAAATGGAAACAGTTGGAGTTTGCATCAACATTACGATTCCTTATCGAGGATGAATGACGGTGTCGTAAGTGATAACTGTGGGCCCTTACTTCCGCTTTTTTTTGTTACATGTGAGTGACAAACTCACACACAGTTCACCTGATGGCAAGTGATTCCTGCGGCCCACGACATCTACATTCAAGGAATCATAATGCAGACGCGTTGTCACCCTTGACGACAAATGGAATGCCTCGTCACCAGTAATAAAGGTCTCCGGATCCCTACACTCACCAGACGAAACACAGCAGCGTTATACTGCTATATCACGCTGATGTTTTGTGAGGGCGTGGTCCTACCCGTTCGAGCTGACCCATTAATTCTGCGGCTAGAAACAAACTGCAGCGTAGCTCTACCTCTGTTAAATTGTACTGGTACTCTGTACTCAGCAAGGATTCAAGATATGATTGCCCTTGAGAACTAAGATGGAATGGAACTGGGTCTTCGGATCCCTACGAAAAAGCGTATTCTATCACTTCACGTTGGCATTCTGTGAGTGTCTGATCTTATACGGTGCGATGACAATTCCACGGTCTTAAAATATTACGGTTTATGGGGCTTGGTAGATTTATGATAATGGACTGATGGATGTAATAGATTACCTTCAGGCGAACTGTGATAATTTGTCACCCTTGACATCTAAAGAATCCTTCTGTCCGTATAAGCTCAATCATATTTTAGTTACAGAAAAGCAATAGAGCACTTCTCTATATGCAACACAACATCTAAGATGGTCACATTCACCGCCGACTTCGGTGTGAATTTCTCGGTACTCATGGATGAAGACATCATCCTTCAAGACCTTGGAAGCTTGAAGAACGAGAACTTTATCGTTACCCATGGAACTGCGGATATGGCGTATTTCAGAGGTATTTTCTCTGATTAAATCGCCCAAAGAAATATCGTTAGGAAAGTATTATATGTATAGTCACTTTTAACAGATGTAGAGTGATGCTGCAGCGTGAACCATCAGCTCAACTGAGGAAGGAACACATCGTGGTTATTGTTTCTACGGGCTATATTTATATTTTTATATATTAGGTCTTTACCTATGAAATTGTGTCCTTCAGTATTGGGCATTTAAAACCAAAAAATAGTTTTGATTGGCTTTGAATTCTATTATGATACCATAACATAACTTAATATCCTAATTAATTAATGGCGATTGTGGAAGTTGATTTTACTCAATCCACAGCCGAGCTAGCATCACCTTTTGATGTTGACATCGAAACAATATTGGTCCATTTGCTACAAACTGGCAAGGTAAAAAAGCTTGATGCTTGGTGCCTCACGAATTTACCGATCGCCAGCGCAACGTACGCGTTGAGACGTGCCGAGCGCTGCTCAACAGGCACAGAAATGAAAGAATTTTGAACCGAATTGTTTCAAACCGAATTTTGAAACGAAAATGGATTCGACAATCGAAAGCGCTCAGCAAGTTGGTTAGATCCTGGTTCAGCAACAAAACAATGCCCTTAACGAAAAATCACCTCTAGAAAGTTGATGTTCACTGTTTGATGGTCTAGTGCCGGTGTGATTCATTACAGTTTTTTTACCAAACGGCATGAGCATTACTGTAGATGTGCACAGTGAAGAATTGAAGACAGTGATGGAGACGTTCGCACATGGGTGATTTGACTTTGAATAACAGAAATAAAAAAGTTTGAAAAAAAAAACTTATTTCATACTAAATGGCAATTTCATGCTTATGTAATTATATGGGGTAAGATGATTGTTACCTCACGAAGTACTAATAAATAACCATAATTATGTACTGTTGCTATATAATTTATCATTTTTATTAGTTATTTTTATCATTATTACTTTTATATAATTTTACACTTACGTAACTTATGAGATAGATCTTTATTAATTATAATTATAAAAATAAATCATAAATTTATTTTTATAATTACAGGAAATAATAAAGTTTGTGAGCGGACGTGTTTTGAGTAATACGTAATTTTGTATTTAAATTAATTTGTTGTCAAAATGAAGAAATGGTGGAATTGGATTTTAGGAATAGCGCTATTCTGTTTATTGTTTATCGCGATACGGCAACGTGACCGGGCGTCACGTTGCGGTTCGGCCACGTGACCCGGTGGCGGACTAACGGCGAGTGACATCACGCTGCGCCACACCGGAGTTCCCCCTGACTCCCGCAGATCCCGGGGAACTTACGGAAACGTACTGGAACATTCTCGATAAAATGTCTTTATATATATATACCCTTTCCTTAATTTAGTATTATATTTTCTTCAGATGTATATTTTCTATAAAAGCACCTGCTTCATCTATCTAGAATCGGTGCAAACAACAGCTTCCCGAAACGCATAAAAATGAATGGTCAATGCTAAAACCCAATCCAAAGTCTGGAAATAGCATCTTGGTCTCGACTGCACCCCTCGATGAGTCAAGTTGAAAAGAGTGACTAAATTTTATACCTGAGAACTTAAACGAAATGTCAGACCACGCTTTTAATAAATACATTCGTAGGCCAACAAATATATCGATTAACATCATATTAGGATCTAAGGCACGTACAATAAAAATGATAAGAAAGAAATAATTGGGCCTATAATTGAGTATTAATAACTTAGAAATTACAAATAATTAAAAATCATATATATGATGCCTTTGTGAAGAATTTCGATCACGTCGATAACTTCTGGTTTTAACCAGACGTTATAAGTGCGTAGTTGATACGAGTATTATATATCCGTAGGCATTTACGCAAAAACAAGGACATTAATTCTTAGTACCTTTCCTGATCTAAAATAATGTATGGGCAATAAAATGCTAGGAAGGTTAAGATGCAATGTTGACTATATGGGACAAACAGCACACGTAGAACCAAAAACCAACAATATGAGTTATATAAATTTTACCCTCCATTGTGAATCAAAACCTAAAACCTTCGACGCAGCAGTTAGGTACCACAATGCGAAGCAGTTTACCATAATGTTGATAACTATAAACAAAAGTAAGTTACTGTCTCTGGTCTGCATTACTTTAGCGGGCCAGTGACTGTTTATATCTTTTACTTAACTAACTCGACTGGCGTTGTCCACATTTCAATAAACTTGTTTGTGATCGTTTTGTGAATTTGGAATAATTATACATACATCGTTCGTATCGTAAGTTATCCGATTATTATTTTCATGAAAACCTAATTCGGACTATTGCGGACATCTATATCATACTTTTTAAGTGTCAATATGGATTATAATAATAATGCGGATTGTTTGACGGGTTTGTTAGTAACTAGCACTACTAGCATTCTTTAAAGAAAAAAAAACACGGAGCTGTGTAATTATGTTCGTAAAAAGGTCACATTAAACTATATATCGAATATGAAACATCAAAAAAAAAAACATTATACAATTCCCAGTAAAATTCACATACAGAAAATCACTATACGCCCAATAACTTTGACATCTTTAGAAATTTAAATTCAGTCACAATATACATGCATTCACATTAAATTTTTCCAAGTACGTATATATATAACGTACGTGCATCATTTCACGCACGCGTTTTGAGCGACCTATTTTCCTATAACCCATAAAATAGGTAACTATTACCTCGAAGTTCTTATCTAGTTTGTTTAGCCTAGAATTACATCACCAGTCGCACATGGTATGTTGATTATATTTATACATAGTTACGTATATCGGTCGACATTACGCAATGTGATATGTAATTGTGACAGGTTTTGTACGAGTTCAAATTTTTATCAATAACGGCTAATTTAACAGTATCACCGTAACAGATTAGGAGAATCGGGGAATTATTGGCACTTGTAACCGAATAATGTAACGCTATTTATTTACAATAAACAAATTCTGCAGTTGAGCAAGAACAATTTCGAGGAACAGCCCACTAAAAGATATATAGTTGGGTTTGGCTTTTAATAAATTACGTCACCGTTGAGTCTTCCCAAAGCTTATTTCACAAAGTCTAAAGGAATGCCTTTAAATAGTTTGTCCCCGCCGTAATGGCGTATAAAGTCGAATCGTGTCTTCTCACGACACGACTGTTCCAAAAATTTAAAGGCGCCCAGCGAGCTTTGGAATGGACTATACTCAATGTTACTCTGAAGTATCGAGTACGGAACCGTCAGTGATCCGACGGAAAACCAAAATGTCGTAAACGAATTCTTGAATAGAGACCGTGGATCTGATAACGTAGTGTAAGTCATCCTCAGACTAGACGTAGCGATGATCATCGCAAGATGGCTGGCAGGACCTGGATAAGAGTGACCACGGATCATTCTAAGGTAATGGTGTGTTACAATGATAAATAATAATCAGGTGAACTGTTTGATTGTCACGTTTAGTTTAAAAAGAAAAATGTCTAATCATTGTCTTTTCTTTATTAATTACTTATTAATTATATTATTTAATAACTTAAAATTGAAATTAACTAACCCTAAATCTATAAGATTTAATTTACATTGATCTCATTATGTAAAAGATCAAAGTCTTAAAATATCGGAAACGTCTTTTTTCATTATTATAAAAATCCCGTAATTTAAAAAAAAAACACAATTTAAATCGTAAAATCCCGCAATTAAAAACATCTAAAGGTATGTTTGCAATATTATAGGAATTTAGGCCTGCGATGAATCAAAATGTCAGTGTTCCTATTTTGCCTTCAGATAAAATGTCCTGTCAGATTAGCTTGTAAGAGCGAACCTATATGAAATAAACGATCGGTCCAGAATCTCTAGAATGTTCGGCCGTTGCTTATAGATTGATTTGATTTTACATGTCTCCGAATATACCAGCGAACGTTTTTCTGAGGTTCTTCATGGTATCCTCGGCGTCTTCAGTGAGTGTGGCGCTAAGGGAACCCTGTCGCGCGAATCCCCACGCCCACTGGAGGAGGTGGAAGGGCAGGTCCTGGGCCCGGTGCTTCGCTTCACCTCATACCTTCTGCCCACGTTTATCTATTGGTGTTATTCGTCGAAAATAATAAAAACAATCTCACACGGCCAGTCACGTCATCAATTGAATGAATTTGGTGTCAGAGAAAAGATCCGGCTAGAATACATATAATAGATGGAAATGACGTCAGTACCGGCAGTTGCGGTAGCTTTCGGCACTAGAGTACTGGGACCAGCTAGTTTTTTGATACCGCTCGGTGTTGCCATCGCTACTTTTGGTTGCGCTATGAGCGTGCAGTTTGGTGTTACAAGGTGAGAGAAAAAATAATTTAATCATTAAATTTGCAATTGTTACAAACTACGAAAGTTAAATACACCTAAATCAATGAGACACTTGAGCTGAATTTGGGAAACTAATCCATCGATATTTGGATTAATTCTACTGATACAAAGAAGATACGAAGAATTTTCATTTTTTTATCAGTCGCTTAATCACTATATGGCTGTACATGTGCATACAAAAATCAGTCGACAACTGAGTCTTCGATAAAACTTCTCGGATTCCATTAAGCACTGAATTCCATGCAGTCAAAATAACATACGCATCATCAAACTTATAAAAATTACAAACAAAGCATATTATCTCGAAACTTTTGTTTTGTTATTTCATGTCAACTGATATAGGATATGCAGATTTTTATGAAGTAAGTTATATAAATTTGTATGGACCCACAGACAACTTCGATGACGTCATTCTTGAGGACTTATTTGAGGAATGAATCTTCCACACTAACGCAATAGATAGATATCACTACTATTACTTTATTTTATTACATTGAGGTAACAAACGAGCATATAGTACACCCTGATGACAAGTGATTCCTGTTGCCCGTGACATCTAAATTAATTCTTAACAGGGCAGCATAATGCAGATGTATTGTTACCGTTGAAGACTGAGGTGTAATGCGTCATCACCAATATTAAAGGTCTCCAGATTCTTGCACTCACCAGACCAAACAAAGGTGTAATTGTCATATGTGATTTGTTTAGTGTAACTCGTTTTTTTTTCTTCTTTTTTAATTAAGTTTTGTATAAACATCGTTTTGTTGAAGGCAGAAGCAGGTATTTCAAAAGGAAATTAAGAAAGGAGAAATTACTGGGAAATCAACGTAACTAATTGCAAACAATTTTATCAGCAGCTTTTATCTCCTATTTTACACTAGTAACTATATTGCCAAAGCTTGATACTTCCAAGGTCAATCCAACCTATTTATATTTTGTCAAATTTATATCTGCGTTGTGACTTTAACATAAAATTTCTTTTTACGTCATACTAGTTACTCGTTTTGCGTCTTATTTACAATTTTAAGGCACTTTCAAATTATTTCACAAAACGGTAAATGCGTTTAGCCTCAAAAGGCGGTTCGTAATTAGCACTTTTGTTTCATTCGAACAAAGTGAGACAGATTCCGCGTAACAAAGTCCCTTAAACGCGTCGCTGTAGAGCTGACCTAATTAACTGTCCATTGTGCGGAGGCTGCGAGTGGATCCCGCAGTGGGACAGTGCCTGAGGCTATAAAGGCTGCTACAGACTAATGTTTTCAAAAGTTTTGTCTCTTTCATAGTAGATAGAGACGATTTGTTGTATTTACTTTTGCCGCTATTTACTTCAACTATATTCAATTATATATATTGAAGTATATATGAAGAATCTTTTATTAGATTGAGAGCAAAACCGAGCACACATGGAGTCCACATGATGGTAAAGTGATACCTGCGGCCCATGACATCTACATTCAATCTTGACAAGGAATCATAATGCAGATAAGTTGGGCACCCTTTGAAGACTGTAATGGAATGCCTCGTCACCAGTAATAAAGGTCTCTGGATCCCTACACTCACCAAATGAAACACAGCAGCATTATTCTGCTATTTAACGCTGGTATTTTGTGAGGGCGTGGTCCTACCTGGTCGAACTGAACTATACAATCTGCAGCTTGAAACAAACTGCAGCGTAGCCCTACCACTGTTATACCAGTGTCGACCTGTCCTGCACCGTCGGGCTGGTCTGTACTATTGTGAGGTACCAAGACGGCACCATTTATCGTGGGTTTATTAGTAACACCATGTATAGTGTGATTTAATGACAAAATTAAGTAATTAAAATACACCACTGTACGATTTCCATAGAAAAACTATGGAAAGAAAAGTGCCTACTATTTTCTCAAACGCTAGCATTAAACCTTCTTCAGGTGTTGGACGTTCATGGGCGGCGGTAATCGTTTACCATCAATAAATATTTGCTGGCAAGACTCAACTCCTTCAATAAAAAAATCCTAACCCACGACCACATAATTCTTCTTTAGAACTTTAGTATGTTGCCTTCACTGAATAGTATTATATATTAGGAATACTTTTAGTATCAATATATTTTTTTGTTACTTATTAATTATATTAATTTTTATTTACTTAATAATATCTTAGTAGCACAACCACGGCATTTTCGTTAGAATAATACCCAGAAATAATCTCACACAAGTAAACGTCTATTTTCCAGAGCTCCACCTCCGATTACTTCACTCGCAAGTATTTAATTACGTCTTCCCGTAAAGTTCCCTGCTCCATTGACGCGTTGATGCAGCGAAGATGGCGCGTACACTAACTTCTACCTCCGTCTACGACGCGCTGAGAATGTGCACGTGAACCAACTCATTCGACACCAACTAACGTGGACTACCCACGTTGTTGTGTTCAATATGTTACGTCTTGAGTTACGATTTTAGTTCGACTTTTGTATTTAGGGATGTCGACTACATAAGCTTAGAAATAGGATATTGCTTTTTTTTTAATTTTCTCACGCATATTAATACTCTGAATCAGGGGTTAGCAAAGCGCGACCCGCTTAATAATTTTAAGCGGCCCGCCAAACTTTTATTTTTATTATTGATATTCTTCAGCTAATATATTAAGTTGTTATCTAATGTTTATAATATGAACGCAATTTTAAATCATCTTTTGACGCTTCTTCGAATTGAAACATTTTAATCTATGTGTATAACATGTAAGGCGGCCTCTAGGCCTACAAATTTGTATCTAAGATCTTAATAGACTATTGTACCAATTAAACTAATGAATTGCCACAGTGGGCAGTACATTAATTTAGCTGTCAATGTTATGTACCCGTATTTTTATAACACGATTCAAAATTTTTAAAGATTAATCCGATCGCTAAATATAATTACGGTGTATTGGCGATCGACTTTTGATGCCGTTATTTTTTTAATTAATTTATATTTAACTATGTTAATATAAATATATTTAGGAAGAAGACTCAGTTTTTCAGTGGTAGAGTCACGTCGAAGCTCTAGTAACACTGCGCAAAAGAACTTGCACTTTGTTGTACGTTGTACGCACCGAAGTAGCTTCCTATGTAATATCCCCGACAAGCATAGTACCAAAATCAACATTTTGTGGTGCTCAAATATTTGGCTTAGGCTGATAATTGGACCCATTACCCGCAACTTTTTATTTTTTAATTTATGACATTGTGAGTGCACATCTGGTGGCAAGTGATTCCTGCGGCCCATGACATCTACATTCATCCTTGACAAGGAATCATAATGCAGATGCGTTGTCACCCTTTAGGACTGAGATGGAATGCCTCATCACCAGTAATGAAGGTCTCCGGATGCCTACACTCACACACAGAGTAGTATGATGCTCCTATTTCACGCCGGTATTCTGAGAGGAAGTGGTCCTACCCAGGTCGAGCTTACCCATTCATTCTGCAGCTAGAAACAAACTGCAGTGTACGCTAGAACTGTTAAAACTGAACCAGTTGCTTTGACCGCTATGCCACGTCAATAAAATCTATGGAGCATAGCCGTATATGGGTCATAAATATAAATTAGCACGTGCATAAAAACGAGCGGAATTTATCCTTATCCGCGACATGGGATATGCTTTCCACAATGCTATAGCGGCTTTCCTACACATGTTTAGAAAATACATGTATGATATGGGACTATGTCCTCACTTGTCCATTTATATCATTAGAATCCTTATCAATTGCACTGTAAACACACTTTTTTCACAATTTCTTATGAACTAATAGTCAGAAAATAAACTCAACAAAAAGAAAGTAAAACAAGTTTTTTGTTTTTAAAATAAACAAAACATGGATGTTAAAATGTATTAATAATATAACTTGCTCTTTTATCTAAAACAATCAATCAATGAATTTTGCCGGTTAGCATAAATTATCTATACATTTTTATTGTCATTAATAATTCTTCAAACATTATTGACTGTATGTAATAAAAAAAAAAAAAAATTTGGAACAGTATTTGTTTATTTTAACATCTCATTGAAATTTCTAAAAAATGTCTTATAAAGTACACGTATCTTAAAACAAGGACGACAAAATACTCCTCTTTTCAATTAAGATCCCAAATCTGGATAGTAATGGCTCGTGAAATTTGTAGCCGTTTGAAAGAATCGTACCAGGTACTTTCCGATTGGCTTGATTCACTGGCGTTGCGAAGAGACGTTGCATCTCTTTGCATTTTTTACCGAATTTACTATGGGGAGTGTTCTAAGGAGTTGTTCGGATTCATTCCAGCCGCTGAGTTCAAACATCGAACATCACGACAGAATTCAAAATTACATCCACCACTTGATCTAATATAAATCACTTTATACAAAAAATACTTGTAGTCGCCACAGAATCTTTAATATCGTTTTTGATTTCACTTATTAGTGGTAAGAATCAGGCGCACCCCACCGATGGAGAAACTCCGACCAAGATACACCAGGAATTAACTTTATTAGCGACGTAGTTTCGTCAATGTATACGTGCGTCAAGCGCGACAATGAATGCGTGTACTTCTTTAATGGAAAATCGAAGCGTTCATAGCGACGTTGCCTTTTGATCCTTCGATGTCGGCTCTTCCTATCATTGCGAAGCAAAATTCGCCAAGCGTTGGATTGTTCACCCATCAAAAGGGAACGTGAGCTGGGTTTAGACCGTCGTGAGACAGGTTAGTTTTACCCTACTGATGGCTAGTCGTTGCGATAGTAATACTGCTCAGTACGAGAGGAACCGCAGTTTCGGACATTTGGTTCATGCACTCGGCCGAGCGGCCGGTGGTGCAAGCTACCATCCGCGGGATTATGCCTGAACGCCTCTAAGGCCGAATTCCTATGAGTCCAGTACTCATTTTATAATGGCATGAAAACAGTTTTATATTTATTTAGAGTCAGTTTATATTGCAATTTTCTGTATGTGGGCGACATTTTCACTTTTGTTTTTGTAAGCTGTATTAGACATGTAGATTGTGACTAGGTGTTCGGTCGTCCACTAATAAAGGATATCCGCATAGTTCAGTTCTACCCAAAAGGTTTGGCCACTGGGCTTCATATGCCATGCTCTTGTAGAAACCTTCTGGTGGTTATTCCATACGATTTAAGAACGGAATGCAAGCAAACTTTATGTTATTTTCAAGTCTTGATTCAGTACGTCTAAATAATAACTAAAATAAGACGGCGTGTGGTGATGATTCGAGTATCTCACTACTGCGTTGCGGGTGATGCCTTCGATTCCCAATCTATGAACAATATTGGTGCAGATTGCATCTAAAACTTCCGGCAATCTTAACGCATATGCCTTATATCGAAATAGCTATGTGGACAACGAATACCATACGAGGAACTCAATGTTCGCTCGAACACCTATGGCATTAAATTATATTTGTCAAGTTTTAATTTCACTACATAATATTTGCATAAATTGTGACTAAAGCTAACGTGGAGTTTATAACTCTACTATTTAGCATCTGTTAAAACCAACTTCAAAATGTGGTTTTGATACGGTGTTTGATAAGTGCTGTTTAAATAGTCCGTTCGATGACAATAAAAAAAATCTGCAATAGCTTCCACAGGACTTACTTATGTAGTTTGATTTCTCAGGCTGACCGGTGAAATGCAGCTTATGAAATTATTATGAGATTTTCTTTTCAGTAGCGACTACGTATCGTATCGTTTCTAATACCTATAATCGTTAAAATAATTATTTAAAATTATACTATATTTTCAATTAGTTTTCATTACATATAAAATACTTAAAACATTATTTTTAAATCGTAATAAATTCTTCTAAAAAATTTGATTTCTTTTTTATAAGATATCAATACCACCATATCTTATTTAAAATAATAATGCAAAAAAAAAGAATGCAAGGGGTATTCATAAAATGGATAATCGTTTCGCCAAAATCAAATTTTGGATTAGACAATATATTTTGTATGAGGCCAACTTTAAGCAAAGTTCAATTATTAAGGATATTCTTTCGAACACATTTCAACTGCAAATTACGTACATCTTCAAACTGTGCGGAATATATTGTAATGTTGTACGTACTACGTAAACAGGTCGTCGTCGATAATAGATAAAATAATATAGATCGAAACGATTTGAATTTATGAATGAATGAATAAATAAAAGAATTGACACGCTGGCACACCAGTGTCACAGTTTAGAAAAAGATGAGGAAAAAAATGCTTTAACATTTTCTTTTGAAGAAAATTTACTGGTATTGATATAAAAAAAAGCATCCTCTTTGGTCTAGTCCTCCGTTCTATGTTAGAACAGGCAAATTTATTACGAATTGCCCAAATTTATCCCCAGTTCTCCGACTTAGCCCAGAAAATCGGTCCTTGGTGTCTACTATAAATTTCAACATTAATAGTTTTCGATATCTATCTAATTTTGAAGTATATAGCCTAATGGCTTAGGGTACGGTTTGCGAAACTTAAGGTCGTAGATTGGAATCTGCCATTCGACAATTGCCGCAAACTATCCTAGCACAAACATATTCAGTTTAGTTGGACTTGTTAACGGGAATCTTAGTAATGTTAATAGCTACGAGGGCATATTGAAAAGTTTTGAGCCTAAGGTTGACATTTAAATAAATAATACTGGCACGTAATAGCCATTTCTTTTTAATTATAATCTGTTGTCTTTTGTTTTTCTTCTGTTAAAATTGCAAAATTTGTGATCGGTTTAACAAACGAAGTTCGCGGTTTCCGTGGAATGGGATAAAATTGAGCACCGTTCCGTCATAAAATATTTACAAAAAAGGATTAACGCCAAAATAAATTTATGAAGATGTGTACGAGACTTTGGGGAATCTGCTCCATCATATGCCACTGTCAAATAATAGGTAGCTTTCAAATGTGACAGAGAAGCAGTGCAAGATGAACCTAGGGTGGTAGGCCGCCGACGGCTACCACAGACCAAATACCAATAAAATATTAGACCTGATTTTGAATGACAGAAGGTTGACGATTGCAGAGATATCAGAAGCAATAGGCATTTCCTATGAACGAGCACAGAACATAATTTCCAGCGATCTTGGATTTTCTAAGGTCTCTGCCAGATGGAGTACCTAGGCTGCTTTCAGACGAAAACAAACGCACCCGCCAAACAGTATCACAGGATTGTTTGGATCTGTTTCAAAGTGATCCCAAGATTTTCTTAGCCGTTTCGTAACTATGGACGAAACTTGGGTTCCTACAATACACAAGAGTCCGAAGTACAATCCAAGCAATGGAAAGAGCAGGGTCCAACGCCCTAAAAAGCTCGGGCCGTTATGTCAACCAAAGAAGGTAATGGCTTCAGTTATTTGGGACTGTAGAAGGGTCATTATGGTTGACTACCTTGAAAATGGGACTACCAAAATGCGGACTATTATTGCACACTCTTACAACGTTTGCGTGAAGAAATAAAATAAAAGGCCTGGTATGTTTTCTAAAAAGTTTTGTTCCACAAGATAAAGCTCCTGTCCATACTGCGGCGAAATCAATCGCACAAATACACAATTGTAGCTTTGAATTGTTGCCGCATCCACCCTATTCGCCGAACTTGGCCCCGTATGATTACCATCTCTTCCCCAATCTAAAAAAACACATAGCAGGACGAAAATTTTCGACGAATATCGAGGTACAAGAATCTGTGACTGAATATTCTAAAATAACCTAAAAATTAAAGTAACAACCTACGCCCCTATGTTAGGCCTAGGTTTTATCAATAGATGACGATGACGTCCTCGTGGTAGATATGGACCACGGCTATGTCTTCTGGTTATTGCCAGGTAATATCAACTGCGCTGAATAGTATTTTTTATAAGTAAGCATTTGCGTGAACAGAGGCACTCACTCGTAGCACAACTCGATGACAATAAAATACGATCCGTGTTATTTTAGTTTTTAAAACTAATTTGTGGTTAATGTGCAATCAAGACATAAATTGATAACGATTTGAAGTTATCAGTGATCAATAGGTGAAAATATCTTTGCAGACGCGTGCAACCAGCCAACCCCAAGAAACAGCTGTAATCTGTCCCCGTGAACAAGTTCACGGCGCGAAGCCACGGACCCAGTCCCAACCTGGCGCGCATCAGGAGCTGCCTCGCGGAGTACCGGCGGGGGCCACCCAGACCCGTCCCCGTGGCGCACAAGGCTGCCTCCATGGAGGACTTGACCCCCCGCAAAAAGGATTTGAAGGAAAGGTAATTTTAAAGTTTAATCTAAAATTGTTGTTGGAAAAAATGGAATCTCTGTGGCAGCCTGTGGGGAAGGCCTGTATTCAACGGTGGACTAGGGATGGGCTGAGACGATGATGAAGTCCAGAAATAGTTCGGTTTTGTGTAGTGTTGAGGGCAAGAAACAGGCTCACAGTTCACCTGATGGTCAATGACTCCTGTGGCTTCCGGACATTTCCCTTTGCGTTCCTACAGTAGACGTTTTACCAGAGCAAAAGTTAATGTATGACAGTGGTAGAGCTACACTGCAGTTTATTTCTAGCTGCAGAATGAATGGGCAGCTCGTCTGACATAGGACCACGCCCTCACAGAATACCAGCGTAAAATAGCAGCATAATGTTGCCCAGCGCATTCCACGCGCCGTCCGAATGATTGCTAATTTCGCTCCTAGCGTGCTACGATAGGTGCTAAAGTTGCGTGGTCGTGTGTGCTTGCTTTTCATCAATCAGAACGAAAGTTAGAGGTTCGAAGGCGATTAGATACCGCCCTAGTTCTAACCGTAAATATGTCATCTAGCGAAAATTTACTGGTGCTGGTGGACCCCCTGTAGCTACATTTCTACCATATTCCCAAATCACGACAAAAAATCTGAAGATTAGATCATACTACAGATATTCGCGTTGCGGCTGAGTTCCACCACGAATTAATAGTTTTCGAAAAAAAGTGAGAATTCCTAAAACTTTTAATAAACATTGAAGCTTACTCAGTCACAAAACAACAGTTGTCTTGGCTACAGTTTTATTAGATTTATTTAAATAATCGAATCGGTAAAACGAAGCATTTTTTGTATGTAAATCAATTGGTACATAATTAATTCTACTAATTATCATAGAGAAAATTAGTTACATTGAAATAATTAACTACACAAACAAAACACCAGTCAGGTGTCGATTCCGCAGCGAAGTTGAGACAATAAAACTATGGTATCTCTCTGAAGGCACTGTTGGCGACTGGTTCTCGGTCTTTGATAAAGTCAGGCTTTGGTAAAGGCGGCAGTCTCCCGATATCTTCTGTATACTTTTCGTATAGCAGACTGGATCAAATGGAGCTGGGCAGTGACAGTAAGCTAACCAAGTCCTGTTTGCAACAGTGCAACAACTTGAGCAACTTCTGCACACGAATTTTCCATAATATCGTCAAACAATGATAACAATTTACAGAGGTGTGTACAGGTTTCTGATAAGCGATAGATAAGTAATACCCAGTTGCAGGGGTTTTTATTGGGGTGTTTCGTAGAGCAACTACGGTAAAGAGGCAATTTTCCTATACGCGCATTTAAATTGCCTATTTAAAAGGATAGTGAATATTTTTAAATGATAATGGTGTTAATGTTATGTTAATTACCAAAACTTTTAAATATGGTTTTTATAAATAAAATGTGTATTTTTTGAAAACAACTGTAAATATATGCGTATTTATAGGTTCAGCCGATTTGGTTGCTCCCGAGTCTATGAACATTTTAACGATTTGGGACACTTCAGACTATCATCTTATTTGAGATTTGTTTTAGTTTCCGATTCTTAATACTCGTACATAAAATATATATTTATTGTAATAGAATAATAGAATATAAGCGTATTATATTTCGATGATTATAGTCAACATATCAATAGTTCATACCTGAACATAGGCTTTCCCATAATTTGCCACGAAACATGGTTCTGAGCCACCTGCTTCCATTCAATTACAGCAAGCTTGCATATAAATATGAGTAAAATATAATTTATTGAACTTATATCAAAGGTGCTTAGTTTATCTATATCTATATCTATATATATAGGCATTTTCTTCATTTTATTCTACTTTAATTTATCTCTGCATCCCCTCAAGGCCTTACCGATTACCTTACATTACCTTTTTCTTCTATCATCTACCATTCTACTATTTCTATTTCAGGCTGAACCTGCATTAACCAATCCCGATGTATTTTATTGTTTATTATGTATATTAAGTATGTTTCATAAATATGTTAATATTTAGGATTATTTTGTTCCCCAGTCAGTCAATGATTCCCCATCTCAAGGGTTGACTGGTACAGTCGGCGGACTTAATACGCCTACTGTACCCTTTTTTTTTTATAAAATAAGGTATTTACAATTGAAGATTAAATAAAAAAAAATAAAAAATGAGGAAACAACTACAACTTTTAAACTTCTGAAACTGATAATTACCAAAAAAATAAAATATTTATTTATGTTTTTATAAGGTATTGGATCCGGATGAGTTGCCACGGCGTGCACGCTACACAATAATGGTGACTGCTTGCTTGTTACTTTTCCTCTGCCTGTTGCTTGTTGGTGTCACGTTAAGAATGGCACCTCTCATCGATGACATGGGTGAGTCGATTGCGAGCGTTATAAAAAAAACCTAAGTCACGTTCAAGGCTACCGCATTCGCTGACCGAGTTATTTGATAGAGCGCTCGTATTTGTTTTGGATTATACGGAACAGTTAAGTTGATCTGCTTTAATAGATTCGAGCTGCAATATTTCCATGAACAATCTTGTGTAATGTAATTACATATATCTGAAACTTTTCGACATTTTTCCAAAGAGCTCATTTTGAAAACATAATCTTGTGTAATAATTAGCACGATATGGACAAACGCCAGTTGTATAAGCTAGAAAACAGGTAATTTTTTTTTAATTCCTTTTATCCTTTGTATGTGGACGTTGCAAGTAGGATTCCACGCTGCCAATGCGTATTCTAGATTGTTCGAACAGAAGGAGTCGTATACCGTAACTAAGGTTTTACATTTTTAAAGTCTTTACAATTAATTACACTTTACAAATCCAACTGCCACCCAACTACGTTTTACTATGCTATCAATATGTCGTGGAAATTTCAGTTTATTATCCATGAGAATGCCAAGATCGCGTACGGTATTGCTTTCCTTTAAGATATCATTTATAATTTTTTATTTCTAGTAAATTTAATATAAGTACATTTTTGAGAATTAAGGACCATCTTGTATATTTCACACCAATCATAAATTGCATTTATATCTTCTTGAAGTGATGAAATATCCTCTTTACTTTTTATACATTTATATAATTTTAAGTCATTCACCAAGATCGAGTAATTACTATGTGTGATATGATTAGGAATATCATTTATAAAGCCTGATGTTATTGGAACCTTGAATGAAAAATAAAATAGACGATTTGAAGCCATGAACCATTACACATTGTAATCTATGCCTAAGGTAAAACGTAAAAGATTCCCTTGGATTCCGTATGATTTTAATTTAGAGTGTCATGGTTGACTTTATCGAAAGCACTAGTGAAATCAGTATAAATATATTCAACTTGAATTTTACTGTCTACTGACTTTGATATTTCTTTCATATAATCAATAAGGTTGCCAACTGTTGATTTATTCCTGCAAAAGCCATGTCACATGTGTGAAATAATGTTATTAAATGTCTAGACAATATTGGACAAATAGCACTCTCAAATAATTTAATATTGACACAGGACGATAATTTTTAATATTATTTGTGTAATGTTAAATACTTACAAGTCTTTTTAATAAATATAGAGGGGTATACCATCTCGACCAGCCCCTTTTCTTATATCAACTTTACGTTTAATGTTTATTTGTTTTTTGAACAACATTGTTTAATGGCCTAAGCATTGTTAATGATAATTAACAATGCTTGCTTGCTTTGCTTATATATATATATATATATATATATATATATATATATCCGTATCCATCTCCGTTGTATTACTGTTTGATATGTAAGATTTAAATTCAAAAATAAATAAATTTGCCAAAATTTGTCAAAAACACGTATAAAATGTATATCTCCATGCAAAAAGATTTCTCAAAACTAGGAACATAACACAAATGTGGTCGATAAAAGATCAACGACAATCTGTAAGGGCATATTGAGTTTTCTGCCATCGGTTATGAATATCTAAATAACATTGATGCATGGGACTATTGATTCTTCGAGACGACCTGTTGCTGCTCCTAGACACGAGTTGTTACGTCGCCCTACATTTCATAAAAAATACGTTAAAACAAGTTATAAGCCATTATATTTGTAACTTATAACATCACGGGCGGCAGGAATCATTCAATTCAAATCAATTGAATTGTGATCATTTGTCACCCTTAATATATTTTACAAGTACACAAGTAATTACCGTACTGAGCAAATAACAAAAGTAATTGGGGTCACTGATAGTATATTTGCTAATAAATATGTTGAACAATTTTCTTAGAACAATTACAAATACGACGGTCGATCTGAACAGGTTTTTTCTCTTATCTCACGACACAATCCCTCGTATTTCCTTGGTAGGAAAAACTTCAGGTTTTTCATGGCTGGATAATTGCAGATAATAAAACTATGCGAGAGCGTCCAATTAGTGTTCACACCTTACAAGAAACGGTACGAAGGGTGGACTTGATGCGTCGTCAAGGCATTCTTCGCTACCAGTCAACCCGTGGCATGTGATAAAAAAAAATATATAAAAATTTTTCGGTGCGCAATCTTTTTTTTCTTTCCTTTTAAAAAAATAATATTAGCAATTCTATTTAAAAATACTTATATTCCGGTCAATCACTCTAAACCACCAAACTGATAATGTTTATGCTAGGTGATGCTTCACGAGAATAATCCAATGGTGGATGCGAACCTACGACCTTAAGTTTCGCAGATCGTTCCCTAAGCCATTAGGCTATTGACGCTTCAAAATATAAATGGAAACAGTTGGAGTTTGCATCAACATTACGATTCCTTATCGAGGATGAATGACGGTGTCGTAAGTGATAACTGTGGGCCCTTACTTCCGCTTTTTTTTGTTACATGTGAGTGACAAACTCACACACAGTTCACCTGATGGCAAGTGATTCCTGCGGCCCACGACATCTACATTCAAGGAATCATAATGCAGACGCGTTGTCACCCTTGACGACAAATGGAATGCCTCGTCACCAGTAATAAAGGTCTCCGGATCCCTACACTCACCAGACGAAACACAGCAGCGTTATACTGCTATATCACGCTGATGTTTTGTGAGGGCGTGGTCCTACCCCGTTCGAGCTGACCCATTAATTCTGCGGCTAGAAACAAACTGCAGCGTAGCTCTACCTCTGTTAAATTGTACTGGTACTCTGTACTCAGCAAGGATTCAAGATATGATTGCCCTTGAGAACTAAGATGGAATGGAACTGGGTCTTCGGATCCCTACGAAAAAGCGTATTCTATCACTTCACGTTGGCATTCTGTGAGTGTCTGATCTTATACGGTGCGATGACAATTCCACGGTCTTAAAATATTACGGTTTATGGGGCTTGGTAGATTTATGATAATGGACTGATGGATGTAATAGATTACCTTCAGGCGAACTGTGATAATTTGTCACCCTTGACATCTAAAGAATCCTTCTGTCCGTATAAGCTCAATCATATTTTAGTTACAGAAAAGCAATAGAGCACTTCTCTATATGCAACACAACATCTAAGATGGTCACATTCACCGCCGACTTCGGTGTGAATTTCTCGGTACTCATGGATGAAGACATCATCCTTCAAGACCTTGGAAGCTTGAAGAACGAGAACTTTATCGTTACCCATGGAACTGCGGATATGGCGTATTTCAGAGGTATTTTCTCTGATTAAATCGCCCAAAGAAATATCGTTAGGAAAGTATTATATGTATAGTCACTTTTAACAGATGTAGAGTGATGCTGCAGCGTGAACCATCAGCTCAACTGAGGAAGGAACACATCGTGGTTATTGTTTCTACGGGCTATATTTATATTTTTTTATATATTAGGTCTTTACCTATGAAATTGTGTCCTTCAGTATTGGGCATTTAAAACCAAAAAATAGTTTTGATTGGCTTTGAATTCTATTATGATACCATAACATAACTTAATATCCTAATTAATTAATGGCGATTGTGGAAGTTGATTTTACTCAATCCACAGCCGAGCTAGCATCACCTTTTGATGTTGACATCGAAACAATATTGGTCCATTTGCTACAAACTGGCAAGGTAAAAAAGCTTGATGCTTGGTGCCTCACGAATTTACCGATCGCCAGCGCAACGTACGCGTTGAGACGTGCCGAGCGCTGCTCAACAGGCACAGAAATGAAAGAATTTTGAACCGAATTGTTTCAAACCGAATTTTGAAACGAAAAATGGATTCGACAATCGAAAGCGCTCAGCAAGTTGGTTAGATCCTGGTTCAGCAACAAAACAATGCCCTTAACGAAAAATCACCTCTAGAAAGTTGATGTTCACTGTTTGATGGTCTAGTGCCGGTGTGATTCATTACAGTTTTTTTACCAAACGGCATGAGCATTACTGTAGATGTGCACAGTGAAGAATTGAAGACAGTGATGGAGACGTTCGCACATGGGTGATTTGACTTTGAATAACAGAAATAAAAAAGTTTGAAAAAAAAAACTTATTTCATACTAAATGGCAATTTCATGCTTATGTAATTATATGGGGTAAGATGATTGTTACCTCACGAAGTACTAATAAATAACCATAATTATGTACTGTTGCTATATAATTTATCATTTTTATTAGTTATTTTTATCATTATTACTTTTATATAATTTTACACTTACGTAACTTATGAGATAGATCTTTATTAATTATAATTATAAAATAAATCATAAATTTATTTTATAATTACAGGAAATAATAAAGTTTGTGAGCGGACGTGTTTTGAGTAATACGTAATTTTGTATTTAAATTAATTTGTTGTCAAAATGAAGAAATGGTGGAATTGGATTTTAGGAATAGCGCTATTCTGTTTATTGTTTATCGCGATACGGCAACGTGACCGGGCGTCACGTTGCGGTTCGGCCACGTGACCCGGTGGCGGACTAACGGCGAGTGACATCACGCTGCGCCACACCGGAGTTCCCCCTGACTCCCGCAGATCCCGGGGAACTTACGGAAACGTACTGGAACATTCTCGATAAAATGTCTTTATATATATATACCCTTTCCTTAATTTAGTATTATATTTTCTTCAGATGTATATTTTCTATAAAAGCACCTGCTTCATCTATCTAGAATCGGTGCAAACAACAGCTTCCCGAGAAACGCATAAAAATGAATGGTCAATGCTAAAACCCAATCCAAAGTCTGGAAATAGCATCTTGGTCTCGACTGCACCCCTCGATGAGTCAAGTTGAAAAGAGTGACTAAATTTTATACCTGAGAACTTAAACGAAATGTCAGACCACGCTTTTAATAAATACATTCGTAGGCCAACAAATATATCGATTAACATCATATTAGGATCTAAGGCACGTACAATAAAAAATGATAAGAAAGAAATAATTGGGCCTATAATTGAGTATTAATAACTTAGAAATTACAAATAATTAAAAATCATATATATGATGCCTTTGTGAAGAATTTCGATCACGTCGATAACTTCTGGTTTTAACCAGACGTTATAAGTGCGTAGTTGATACGAGTATTATATATCCGTAGGCATTTACGCAAAAACAAGGACATTAATTCTTAGTACCTTTCCCTGATCTAAAATAATGTATGGGCAATAAAATGCTAGGAAGGTTAAGATGCAATGTTGACTATATGGGACAAACAGCACACGTAGAACCAAAAACCAACAATATGAGTTATATAAATTTTACCCTCCATTGTGAATCAAAACCTAAAACCTTCGACGCAGCAGTTAGGTACCACAATGCGAAGCAGTTTACCATAATGTTGATAACTATAAACAAAAGTAAGTTACTGTCTCTGGTCTGCATTACTTTAGCGAGCCAGTGACTGTTTATATCTTTTACTTAACTAACTCGACTGGCGTTGTCCACATTTCAATAAACTTGTTTGTGATCGTTTTGTGAATTTGGAATAATTATACATACATCGTTCGTATCGTAAGTTATCCGATTATTATTTTCATGAAAACCTAATTCGACTATTGCGGACATCTATATCATACTTTTAAGTGTCAATATGGATTATAATAATAATGCGGATTGTTTGACGGGTTTGTTAGTAACTAGCACTACTAGCATTCTTTAAAGAAAAACACGGAGCTGTGTAATTATGTTCGTAAAAAGGTCACATTAAACTATATATCGAATATGAAACATCAAAAAAAAAAACATTATACAATTCCCAGTAAAATTCACATACAGAAAATCACTATACGCCCAATAACTTTGACATCTTTAGAAATTTAAATTCAGTCACAATATACATGCATTCACATTAAATTTTTCCAAGTACGTATATATATAACGTACGTGCATCATTTCACGCACGCGTTTTGAGCGACCTATTTTCCTATAACCCATAAAATAGGTAACTATTACCTCGAAGTTCTTATCTAGTTTGTTTAGCCTAGAATTACATCACCAGTCGCACATGGTATGTTGATTATATTTATACATAGTTACGTATATCGGTCGACATTACGCAATGTGATATGTAATTGTGACAGGTTTTGTACGAGTTCAAATTTTTATCAATAACGGCTAATTTAACAGTATCACCGTAACAGATTAGGAGAATCGGGGAATTATTGGCACTTGTAACCGAATAATGTAACGCTATTTATTTACAATAAACAAATTCTGCAGTTGAGCAAGAACAATTTCGAGGAACAGCCCACTAAAAGAATATAGTTGGGTTTGGCTTTTAATAAATTACGTCACCGTTGAGTCTTCCCAAAGCTTATTTCACAAAGTCTAAAGGAATGCCTTTAAATAGTTTGTCCCCGCCGTAATGGCGTATAAAGTCGAATCGTGTCTTCTCACGACACGACTGTTCCAAAAATTTAAAGGCGCCCAGCGAGCTTTGGAATGGACTATACTCAAAGTTACTCTGTAGTATCGAGTACGGAACCGTCAGTGATCCGACGGAAAACCAAAATGTCGTAAACGAATTCTTGAATAGAGACCGTGGATCTGATAACGTAGTGTAAGTCATCCTCAGACTAGACGTAGCGATGATCATCGCAAGATGGCTGGCAGGACCTGGATAAGAGTGACCACGGATCATTCTAAGTGGTGTGTTACAATGATAAATAATAATCAGGTGAACTGTTTGATTGTCACGTTTAGTTTAAAAAAAAGAAAAAATGTCTAATCATTGTCTTTTCTTTATTAATTACTTATTAATTATATTATTTAATAACTTAAAATTGAAATTAACTAACCCTAAATCTATAAGATTTAATTTACATTGATCTCATTATGTAAAAGATCAAAGTCTTAAAATATCGGAAACGTCTTTTTTCATTATTATAAAAATCCCGTAATTTAAAAAAAAAACACAATTTAAATCGTAAAATCCCGCAATTAAAAACATCTAAAGGTATGTTTGCAATATTATAGGAATTTAGGCCTGCGATGAATCAAAATGTCAGTGTTCCTATTTTGCCTTCAGATAAAATGTCCTGTCAGATTAGCTTGTAAGAGCGAACCTATATGAAATAAACGATCGGTCCAGAATCTCTAGAATGTTCGGCCGTTGCTTATAAGATTGATTTGATTTTACATGTCTCCGAATATACCAGCGAACGTTTTTCTGAGGTTCTTCATGGTATCCTCGGCGTCTTCAGTGAGTGTGGCGCTAAGGGAACCCTGTCGCGCGAATCCCCCACGCCCACTGGAGGAGGTGGAAGGGGCGGGTCCTGGGCCCGGTGCTTCGCTTCACACTCATACCTTCTGCCCACGTTTATCTATTGGTGTTATTCGTCGAAAATAATAAAAAACAATCTCACACGGCCAGTCACACGTCATCAATTGAATGAATTTGGTGTCAGAGAAAAGATCCGGCTAGAATACATATAATAGATGGAAATGACGTCAGTACCGGCAGTTGCGGTAGCTTTCGGCACTAGAGTACTGGGACCAGCTAGTTTTTTGATACCGCTCGGTGTTGCCATCGCTACTTTTGGTTGCGCTATGAGCGTGCAGTTTGGTGTTACAAGGTGAGAGAAAAAATAATTTAATCATTAAATTTGCAATTGTTACAAACTACGAAAGTTAAATACACCTAAATCAATGAGACACTTGAGCTTGAATTTGGGAAACTAATCCATCGATATTTGGATTAATTCTACTGATACAAAGAAGATACGAAGAATTTTCATTTTTTTTTATCAGTCGCTTAATCACTATATGGCTGTACATGTGCATACAAAAAATCAGTCGACAACTGAGTCTTCGATAAAACTTCTCGGATTCCATTAAGCACTGAATTCCATGCAGTCCAAAAATAACATACGCATCATCAAACTTATAAAAATTACAAACAAAGCATATTATCTCGAAACTTTTGTTTTTGTTATTTCATGTCAACTGATATAGGATATGCAGATTTTTTATGAAAGTAAGTTATATAAATTTGTATGGACCCACAGACAACTTCGATGACGTCATTCTTGAGGACTTATTTGAGGAATGAATCTTCCACACTAACGCAATAGATAGATATCACTACTATTACTTTATTTTATTACATTGAGAGTAACAAACGAGCATATAGTACACCTGATGACAAGTGATTCCTGTTGCCCGTGACATCTAAATTAATTCTTAACAGGGCAGCATAATGCAGATGTATTGTTACCGTTGAAGACTGAGGTGTAATGCGTCATCACCAATATTAAAGGTCTCCAGATTCTTGCACTCACCAGACCAAACAAAGGTGTAATTGTCATATGTGATTTGTTTAGTGTAACTCGTTTTTTTTTCTTCTTTTTTAATTAAGTTTTGTATAAACATCGTTTTGTTGAAGGCAGAAGCAGGTATTTCAAAAGGAAATTAAGAAAGGAGAAATTACTGGGAAATCAACGTAACTAATTGCAAACAATTTTATCAGCAGCTTTTATCTCCTATTTTACACTAGTAACTATATTGCCAAAGCTTGATACTTCCAAGGTCAATCCAACCTATTTATATTTTGTCAAATTTATATCTGCGTTGTGACTTTAACATAAAAATTTCTTTTTACGTCATACTAGTTACTCGTTTTGCGTCTTATTTACAATTTTAAGGCACTTTCAAATTATTTCACAAAACGGTAAATGCGTTTAGCCTCAAAAAGGCGGTTCGTAATTAGCACTTTTTGTTTCATTCGAACAAAGTGAGACAGATTCCGCGTAACAAAAGTCCCTTAAACGCGTCGCTGTAGAGCTGACCTAATTAACTGTCCATTGTGCGGAGGCTGCGAGTGGATCCCGCAGTGGGACAGTGCCTGAGGCTATAAAGGCTGCTACAGACTAATGTTTTCAAAAGTTTTGTCTCTTTCATAGTAGATAGAGACGATTTGTTAGAGCCATTTTGCCGCTATTTACTTCAACTATATTCAATTATATATATTGAAGTATATATGAAAGTCTTTTTATTAGATTGAGAGCAAAAACCGAGCACACATGGAGTCCACATGATGGTAAGTGATACCTGCGGCCCATGACATCTACATTCAATCTTGACAAGGAATCATAATGCAGATAAGTTGGGCACCCTTGAAGACTGTAATGGAATGCCTCGTCACCAGTAATAAAGGTCTCTGGATCCCTACACTCACCAAATGAAACACAGCAGCATTATTCTGCTATTTAACGCTGGTATTTTGTGAGGGCGTGGTCCTACCCTGGTCGAACTGAACTATACAATCTGCAGCTTGAAACAAACTGCAGCGTAGCCCTACCACTGTTATACCAGTGTCGACCTGTCCTGCACCGTCGGGCTGGTCTGTACTATTGTGTGAGGTACCAAGACGGCACCATTTATCGTGGGTTTATTAGTAACACCATGTATAGTGTGATTTAATGACAAAATTAAGTAATTAAAATACACCACTGTACGATTTCCATAGAAAAACTATGGAAAGAAAAAGTGCCTACTATTTTCTCAAACGCTAGCATTAAACCTTCTTCAGGTGTTGGACGTTCATGGGCGGCAGTAATCGTTTACCATCAATAAATATTTGCTGGCAAGACTCCAACTCCTTCAATAAAAAAAAATCCCTAACCCACGACCACATAATTCTTCTTTAGAACTTTAGTATGTTGCCTTCACTGAATAGTATTATATATTAGGAATACTTTTAGTATCAATATATTTTTTTGTTACTTATTAATTATATTAATTTTTATTTACTTAATAATATCTTAGTAGCACAACCACGGCATTTTCGTTAGAATAATACCCAGAAATAATCTCACACAAGTAAACGTCTATTTTCCAGAGCTCCACCTCCGATTACTTCACTCGCAAGTATTTAATTACGTCTTCCCGTAAAGTTCCCTGCTCCATTGACGCGTTGATGCAGCGAAGATGGCGCGTACACTAACTTCTACCTCCGTCTACGACGCGCTGAGAATGTGCACGTGAACCAACTCATTCGACACCAACTAACGTGGACTACCCACGTTGTTGTGTTCAATATGTTACGTCTTGAGTTACGATTTTAGTTCGACTTTTGTATTTAGGGATGTCGACTACATAAGCTTAGAAATAGGATATTGCTTTTTTTTTAATTTTCTCACGCATATTAATACTCTGAATCAGGGGTTAGCAAAGCGCGACCCGCTTAATAATTTTAAGCGGCCCGCCAAACTTTTATTTTATTATTGATATTCTTCAGCTAATATATTAAGTTGTTATCTAATGTTTATAATATGAACGCAATTTTAAATCATCTTTTGACGCTTCTTCGAATTGAAACATTTTAATCTATGTGTATAACATGTAAGGCGGCCTCTAGGCCTACAAATTTGTATCTAAGATCTTAATAGACTATTGTACCAATTAAACTAATGAATTGCCACAGTGGGCAGTACATTAATTTAGCTGTCAATGTTATGTACCCGTATTTTTATAACACGATTCAAAATTTTTAAAGATTAATCCGATCGCTAAATATAATTACGGTGTATTGGCGATCGACTTTGATGCCGTTATTTTTTAATTAATTTATATTTAACTATGTTAATATAAATATATTTAGGAAGAAGACTCAGTTTTCAGTGGTAGAGTCACGTCGAAGCTCTAGTAACACTGCGCAAAAGAACTTGCACTTTGTTGTACGTTGTACGCACCGAAGTAGCTTCCTATGTAATATCCCCGACAAGCATAGTACCAAAATCAACATTTTGTGGTGCTCAAATATTTGGCTTAGGCTGATAATTGGACCCATTACCCGCAACTTTTTATTTTTAATTTATGACATTGTGAGTGCATCTGGTGGCAAGTGATTCCTGCGGCCCATGACATCTACATTCATCCTTGACAAGGAATCATAATGCAGATGCGTTGTCACCCTTTAGGACTGAGATGGAATGCCTCATCACCAGTAATGAAGGTCTCCGGATGCCTACACTCACACACAGAGTAGTATGATGCTCCTATTTCACGCCGGTATTCTGAGAGGAAGTGGTCCTACCCAGGTCGAGCTTACCCATTCATTCTGCAGCTAGAAACAAACTGCAGTGTACGCTAGAACTGTTAAAACTGAACCAGTTGCTTTGACCGCTATGCCACGTCAATAAAATCTATGGAGCATAGCCGTATATGGGTCATAAATATAAATTAGCACGTGCATAAAAACGAGCGGAATTTATCCTTATCCGCGACATGGGATATGCTTTCCACAATGCTATAGCGGCTTTCCTACACATGTTTAGAAAATACATGTATGATATAGGACTATGTCCTCACTTGTCCATTTATATCATTAGAATCCTTATCAATTGCACTGTAAACACACTTTTTTCACAATTTCTTATGAACTAATAGTCAGAAAATAAACTCAACAAAAAGAAAGTAAAACAAGTTTTTTGTTTTTAAAATAAACAAAACATGGATGTTAAAATGTATTAATAATATAACTTGCTCTTTTATCTAAAACAATCAATCAATGAATTTTGCCGGTTAGCATAAATTATCTATACATTTTATTGTCATTAATAATTCTTCAAACATTATTGACTGTATGTAATAAAAAAAAAAAAAAATTTGGAACAGTATTTGTTTATTTTAACATCTCATTGAAATTTCTAAAAAATGTCTTATAAAGTACACGTATCTTAAAACAAGGACGACAAAATACTCCTCTTTTCAATTAAGATCCCAAATCTGGATAGTAATGGCTCGTGAAATTTGTAGCCGTTTGAAAGAATCGTACCAGGTACTTTCCGATTGGCTTGATTCACTGGCGTTGCGAAGAGACGTTGCATCTCTTTGCATTTTTTACCGAATTTACTATGGGGAGTGTTCTAAGGAGTTGTTCGATTCATTCCAGCCGCTGAGTTCAAACATCGAACATTACGACAGAATTCAAAATTACATCCACCACTTGATCTAATATAAATCACTTTATACAAAAATACTTGTAGTCGCCACAGAATCTTTAATATCGTTTTTGATTTCACTTATTAGTGGTAAGAATCAGGCGCACCCCACCGATGGAGAAACTCCGACCAAGATACACCAGGAATTAACTTTATTAGCGACGTAGTTTCGTCAATGTATACGTGCGTCAAGCGCGACAATGAATGCGTGTACTTCTTTAATGGAAAATCGAAGCGTTCATAGCGACGTTGCCTTTTGATCCTTCGATGTCGGCTCTTCCTATCATTGCGAAGCAAAATTCGCCAAGCGTTGGATTGTTCACCCATCAAAAGGGAACGTGAGCTGGGTTTAGACCGTCGTGAGACAGGTTAGTTTTACCCTACTGATGGCTAGTCGTTGCGATAGTAATACTGCTCAGTACGAGAGGAACCGCAGTTTCGGACATTTGGTTCATGCACTCGGCCGAGCGGCCGGTGGTGCGAAGCTACCATCCGCGGGATTATGCCTGAACGCCTCTAAGGCCGAATTCCTATGAGTCCGAGTACTCATTTTATAATGGCATGAAAACAGTTTTATATTTATTTAGAGTCAGTTTATATTGCAATTTTCTGTATGTGGGCGACATTTTTCACTTTTGTTTTTGTAAGCTGTATTAGACATGTAGATTGTGACTAGGTGTTCGGTCGTCCACTAATAAAGGATATCCGCATAGTTCAGTTCTACCCAAAAAGGTTTGGCCACTGGGCTTCATATGCCATGCTCTTGTAGAAACCTTCTGGTGGTTATTCCAAGGCCGACGGCGAACGGAATGCAAGCAAACTTTATGTTATTTTCAAGTCTTGATTCAGTACGTCTAAATAATAACTAAAATAAGACGGCGTGTGGTGATGATTCGAGTATCTCACTACTGCGTTGCGGGTGATGCCTTCGATTCCCAATCTATGAACAATATTGGTGCAGATTGCATCTAAAACTTCCGGCAATCTTAACGCATATGCCTTATATCGAAATAGCTATGTGGACAACGAATACCATACGAGGAACTCAATGTTCGCTCGAACACCTATGGCATTAAATTATATTTGTCAAGTTTTAATTTCACTACATAATATTTGCATAAATTGTGACTAAAGCTAACGTGGAGTTTATAACTCTACTATTTAGCATCTGTTAAAACCAACTTCAAAATGTGGTTTTGATACGGTGTTTGATAAGTGCTGTTTAAATAGTCCGTTCGATGACAATAAAAAAAATCTGCAATAGCTTCCACAGGACTTACTTATGTAGTTTGATTTCTCAGGCTGACCGGTGAAATGCAGCTTATGAAATTATTATGAGATTTTCTTTTCAGTAGCGACTACGTATCGTATCGTTTCTAATACCTATAATCGTTAAAATAATTATTTAAAATTATACTATATTTTCAATTAGTTTTCATTACATATAAAATACTTAAAACATTATTTTTAAATCGTAATAAATTCTTCTAAAAATTTGATTTCTTTTTATAAGATATCAATACCACCATATCTTATTTAAAATAATAATGCAAAAAAAAAGAATGCAAGGGGTATTCATAAAATGGATAATCGTTTCGCCAAAATCAAATTTTGGATTAGACAATATATTTTGTATGAGGCCAACTTTAAGCAAAGTTCAATTATTAAGGATATTCTTTCGAACACATTTCAACTGCAAATTACGTACATCTTCAAACTGTGCGGAATATATTGTAATGTTGTACGTACTACGTAAACAGGTCGTCGTCGATAATAGATAAAATAATATAGATCGAAACGATTTGAATTTATGAATGAATGAATAAATAAAAGAATTGACACGCTGGCACACCAGTGTCACAGTTTAGAAAAGATGAGGAAAAATGCTTTAACATTTTCTTTTGAAGAAAATTTACTGGTATTGATATAAAAAAGCATCCTCTTTGGTCTAGTCCTCCGTTCTATGTTAGAACAGGCAAATTTATTACGAATTGCCCAAATTTATCCCCAGTTCTCCGACTTAGCCCAGAAAATCGGTCCTTGGTGTCTACTATAAATTTCAACATTAATAGTTTTCGATATCTATCTAATTTTGAAGTATATAGCCTAATGGCTTAGGGTACGGTTTGCGAAACTTAAGGTCGTAGATTGGAATCTGCCATTCGACAATTGCCGCAAACTATCCTAGCACAAACATATTCAGTTTAGTTGGACTTGTTAACGGGAATCTTAGTAATGTTAATAGCTACGAGGGCATATTGAAAAGTTTTGAGCCTAAGGTTGACATTTAAATAAATAATACTGGCACGTAATAGCCATTTCTTTTTTAATTATAATCTGTTGTCTTTTGTTTTTCTTCTGTTAAAATTGCAAAATTTGTGATCGGTTTAACAAACGAAGTTCGCGGTTTCCGTGGAATGGGATAAAATTGAGCACCGTTCCGTCATAAAATATTTACAAAAAAAAAGGATTAACGCCAAAATAAATTTATGAAGATGTGTACGAGACTTTGGGGGAATCTGCTCCATCATATGCCACTGTCAAATAATAGGTAGCTTTCAAATGTGACAGAGAAGCAGTGCAAGATGAACCTAGGAGTGGTAGGCCGCCGACGGCTACCACAGACCAAATACCAATAAAATATTAGACCTGATTTTGAATGACAGAAGGTTGACGATTGCAGAGATATCAGAAGCAATAGGCATTTCCTATGAACGAGCACAGAACATAATTTCCAGCGATCTTGGATTTTCTAAGGTCTCTGCCAGATGGGTACCTAGGCTGCTTTCAGACGAAAACAAACGCACCCGCCAAACAGTATCACAGGATTGTTTGGATCTGTTTCAAAGTGATCCCCAAGATTTTCTTAGCCGTTTCGTAACTATGGACGAAACTTGGGTTCACCACAATACACAAGAGTCCGAAGTACAATCCAAGCAATGGAAAAGAGCAGGGTCCAACGCCCCTAAAAGCTCGGGCCGTTATGTCAACCAAGAAGGTAATGGCTTCAGTTATTTGGGACTGTAGAAGGGTCATTATGGTTGACTACCTTGAAAATGGGACTACCAAAATGCGGACTATTATTGCACACTCTTACAACGTTTGCGTGAAGAAATAAAAATAAAAAGGCCTGGTATGTTTTCTAAAAAAGTTTTGTTCCACCAAGATAAAGCTCCTGTCCATACTGCGGCGAAATCAATCGCACAAATACACAATTGTAGCTTTGAATTGTTGCCGCATCCACCCTATTCGCCGAACTTGGCCCCGTATGATTACCATCTCTTCCCCAATCTAAAAAAACACATAGCAGGACGAAAATTTTCGACGAATATCGAGGTACAAGAATCTGTGACTGAATATTCTAAAATAACCTAAAAATTAAAGTAACAACCTACGCCCCTATGTTAGGCCTAGGTTTTATCAATAGATGACGATGACGTCCTCGTGGTAGATATGTACCACGGCTATGTCTTCTGGTTATTGCCAGGTAATATCAACTGCGCTGAATAGTATTTTTTATAAGTAAGCATTTGCGTGAACAGAGGCACTCACTCGTAGCACAACTCGATGACAATAAAATACGATCCGTGTTATTTTAGTTTTTAAAACTAATTTGTGGTTAATGTGCAATCAAGACATAAATTGATAACGATTTGAAGTTATCAGTGATCAATAGGTGAAAATATCTTTGCAGACGCGTGCAACCAGCCAACCCCAAGAAACAGCTGTAATCTGTCCCCGTGAACAAGTTCACGGCGCGAAGCCACGGACCCAGTCCCAACCTGGCGCGCATCAGGAGCTGCCTCGCGGAGTACCGGCGGGGGCCACCCAGACCCGTCCCCGTGGCGCACAAGGCTGCCTCCATGGAGGACTTGACCCCCCGCAAAAAGGATTTGAAGGAAAGGTAATTTTAAAGTTTAATCTAAAATTGTTGTTGGAAAAAATGGAATCTCTGTGGCAGCCTGTGGGGAAGGCCTGTATTCAACGGTGGACTAGGGATGGGCTGAGACGATGATGAAGTCCAGAAATAGTTCGGTTTTTTTGTGTAGTGTTGAGGGCAAGAAACGAGCTCACAGTTCACCTGATGGTCAATGACTCCTGTGGCTTCCGGACATTTCCCTTTGCGTTCCTACAGTAGACGTTTTACCAGAGCAAAAGTTAATGTATGACAGTGTTAGAGCTACACTGCAGTTTGTTTCTAGCTGCAGAATGAATGGGCAGCTCGACCGAGATAGGACCACGCCCTCACAGAATATCAGCGTAAAATAGCAGCATAATGTTGCCCAGCGCATTCCACGCGCCGTCCGAATGATTGCTAATTTCGCTCCTAGCGTGCTACGATAGGTGCTAAAGTTGCGTGGTCGTGTGTGCTTGCTTTTCATCAATCAAGAACGAAAGTTAGAGGTTCGAAGGCGATTAGATACCGCCCTAGTTCTAACCGTAAATATGTCATCTAGCGAAAATTTGCTGGTGCCGGTGGACCCCCTGTAGCTACATTTCTACCATATTCCCAAATCACGACAAAAAATCTGAAGATTAGATCATACTACGGATATTCGCGTTGCGGCTGAGTTCCACCACGAATTAATAGTTTTCGAAAAAAGTGAGAATTTATTGGTTAATTAATTAATTGATCGTGCTGTGAGTGGATGTCATAGAGTCGAAATATCGACAGGTACACCTATGGTTGGGAGCTCAAGATCTATGTGTAGATTTTAGTTACGCAAGAACCACGGTGGGCTTGCCTATGAAACGATTTTGAATTGACTGACGTCGGTGAATGTGACGCGGAGAGGTATGCGCAGAGACGGTGTTTGCGTATGTCATTATGGGTCGGATGCACGCTTTGTATAGTGTAATTTTATAACGCAGGGACATTTTGCTATTTTTATTGAATAACGGGTGCAAACGATTATATCATTGATACAATCCCAGGGGATCGACCGATCCGAAATGTGGAGTTTAGTTTAGAGAGAAGTACATGGCTGCACTTCTGGTGGGATTAAATTTTCTCCATTTCCAAAACCATTTCCCTGAGGTGTTTGTACTGCAGATTGGAGACGTTTACAAATAGCGTCTGGTTTGAATCCAGACACGTAGAGTCCGATGTCATTGGCGTTTGTGTCGTTGGTGTAGACTGTGTATAAAATAGCTTTATGTTTGCGTAATGTGGAGTTTAGTTTAGAGAGAAGTACATGGCTGCACTTCTGGTGGGATTAAATTTCCTCCATTTCCAAAACCATTTCCCTAAGGTGTTTGTACTGCAGATTGGAGACGTTTACAAATAGCGTCTGGTTTGAATCCAGACACGTAGAGTCCGATGTCATTGGCGTTTGTGTCGTTGGTGTAGACTGTGTATAAAATGGAACCTAGGAAGGAGCCTTGTGGTATTCTGGCATGAATGGGGTGAACCTCGGAACGCGTTCCCTCGACACGGTAACGAAAGGTTCGATTTCGGAGAAAGCCTCCTTTAGATGGGCGAGGATGAGCCTTACCTAAAACTTTGAGTAGACTTATTGGCCGATAGGCTGATGGATCGGTTGGGTATTTCGAGGGCTTGAAAATCCCCATGACGTCAGCTTCCTTCCAGGTATTTGGAAAAGTGCCTTTATATATAGCCGCGTTGTAGATTATCACTATTAGATGTAAAATGGACATGGGTAGGAGTTTTATCACGTTGTTGGTGATGCCGTCGGGGCCAGGAGCCTCGCGTGATCGCAGGTTCTTAATTATGGACTCAACTTCGCTGCATATAACTTAATGGTGAGGTGGTTCCTTAGTTCTCCGATCGACCTCGCTGTCAACCATTGCAAGGTGAGCGACGTCGATCGGTAACGTGCTTGGAGAGCATTGGAGCTCGAAATTGTCAGCCATACATTCGGATTTCTCTTCATCTATGAAGGCCAGCGGTTTATTGTGACGCGCTAAGCGAGGCATTGTTACGGCGGTGCCTCCTTTTAGGGATTTGGGAAGACACGAGAAGGCGTGATGGAAGGTACGATTTTGGAGATTTATTATCCCACTGATCGTTTATGTACTGGACTATGCGTAATCAGACTTCATGCTAAAGGGTACGTAGCACCAGCCGATTACTTTCAGTGGGATATAAGTCGTGGGCACAAGTCGCCGCATTCTTGCGCTTCATTAGGTCCTTTATGTCGTTTGGTAGGTTCCATCGTTAGGCATCCTCCGAGGAAACTTGCCTCGAGCAATCCTCGACTACGATCTAGATGTGCCTAATGAGTTAATTTTATGTTAGGGAGACATACTCGTTAGTATACTATATGTATAGCAATTAGTATACTAAGTTGTCGCAAATTTTTTGTTACCGTACATAATTTGGTTTTTGAGATTATGTGTTTTGTTTTTGTTTTTTATATTTTTAGTAGCAGTTCAATGTGGAGTCAATTCCAATTTGAATCGTGTAAAACCAATCAGCAGCGTATTTGTTACGTGCTATGCTCGTCATCACGTAGGACACCGTAACTTTTTGGTTGACCTTTACTAAGATGACATCTTTCATAATTACCAGAGTTAATAAAACTTTTCCTTCTGTGTCCTCTTTTCACTTAGTCGAAACTTTCAAAAATCTATTATCACTATCATCTTTCATCATCAATGTCACATTAGACTCACCTTCGGTTCGCATATCAACCACGTACAGAATCGGTCGTTTGCAACCGTTACTAAATAAGAATATCAAAATATCCCTCCGTAATAAAACAACACTCAAAATTACATTTGCAAGTCCCGTCTTTGCGCATGCCTCCCTACGCCTCATTCACCGACTTTAGGTAATCCAAAATTGCTTCATACGCAACGCCACCAGTGCGTCGTGGTTCTTGTGTAATAAAAAGATCTTGAGCTGACGACTATAGCTCAGTACCTGAGGCTGACTTCTCGCCGATATTTCAACTCTGCCGTCACTTACATTCCCATCTCGAACCACAAATTCACCCACGATTTCATTATATATTTACGAGCACTGTTCAGTCCGCCGGCAGCTTCTCACAGAATTGAATCTGTCACCATTGTTTTTATTGACCTTGAAACTTATGTATTCGGCACAAATGTTATATTTACAATGAT
Source organism: Teinopalpus imperialis (assembly GCA_029286865.1). NCBI lineage: Eukaryota > Metazoa > Arthropoda > Insecta > Lepidoptera > Papilionidae > Teinopalpus > Teinopalpus imperialis. The sequence continues at coordinate 91,183 of JAGSMU010000156.1, forward strand.
TTTTGTGACGACTTCCCCCCTATTCTGTTCAGGGTATTGTATAATGTCACTGTGTTAGCCTGTTAGGTCATTAGTAGCGACAAATAGTCTAGGAATCTAATATCAATATCGGATGTATTGAAAAGTTTTTGTCGTCAATCTCGTCTCACCCTCATCCCTGGGGGAAGTGAACTAGCCACCATTTAGTTTTAACCTGTCTAGTAGTTCAGATGGAGAAAATACACGTACTTACATAGTCATTGTTCGATATATTTTTCAATGGTAGAGTCACACTGCGTCTTGTTTCTAGGTACGGCATAAATGGGTCAGCTCAACGGCTAGCATAACGCCGATGTGTTTCGTCTGGGGGGATTCGGAGACCATTATAACTGATGACGGGGCATACGTTCGATCGTAACAACGCTTCTGTATGATGTAATTTATGGTGAAATGGGCCGAACTAATAATAATATACCATCAGGTGAATTGTGTGCTCTTTTGTCACCATCAATATAATAAAAACAAATTAGCGAAGATTCCAAATGGTAGACATTCCATGTCGTCTTCCGGAAACGCATCTACTTATACTTACCGAGGATATAGGTGTCGTTTGACAAAACAGCAACTTACCGTCAGGTTAAATGTTTTTTGCGTTTTTTGTTCGAGAATATATAAGTATAAGGCATCGTAATGTAAATCTCACTCTTTTTTTATCATTTTTATAAAAAACGTGACAACAATAACATCTGAAAATACTTAAAGGAATATAATATAGATATAAAATACCTAACCAAGTTGTAACATTCGGAACACAAATAAAAGACATTTTTACTTATTACAATCATAGCATAAGTTTAATTATTTTTTCAGAGCAGAAGGAGAAGTAATTAGAGGAGTAAAAGTGATGAAAACAAACATTACAATTTGATATGTCTCCTTTTATTCACAGTATAATATAAGTGTACTATTTACACGATGTACAGAGTTGCAACAAATTAAAAAATATCTATTAAGTACCTACTTACACCTATAAAACATTATCTACAGATAAAATAGAAAAATAAAACATCAACAAACATTATACTCGTTCTCCACTAGAATCGTTCACATATCGTAGTATCACTTGTGCGTGGCAACTGTCCAAATAAAATACTACGGTACATTTTCTATTTGTCAAGTAAATCCTAATCGGGCAATAATTTTTTTTTAATTTGCCAAATTTAATTATTACTCTCACAAAAGTTCTGTTACTATTTCGTTGAAGCTAGTTGAAGAGTGACACCAAAAGTAATTCAACATATTCAAAAAAAATGTAACTGTCATTAATAAATGAAAGTGTCCTTTGAGTTTCAGACCAACCATCATACGAACAAGACCTGGCTGTATGGACTAAAGTCCTTTGCCTTTCCCATTAGGGATAAATTAATATCATCATCATGAAAGTGTCATTATATAAAAATATTAAAATAATTATGCAAAGTGTCAAGATATAACTAGTTTTTATTATTTTAAAAGTTATCTAAAATAATAATAATAAAATTACTTTAAATACAATCGCGATACACAATGAGCAAAATAATGATTCTACTAGCTATATCCATTGCCACATCAGCTTGCAAAACCTTTAAACTATTTCGGTCAATCGTTCTACCATTTAATAATCATGAGAGATTACCCGAAATCTACACTATGGGTAAAAAAATATTTTACGGGTTTTATCGTGTTTATATAACTTGAATTGATTCCCGTAGTTTTGACAGAGAGCACTGTTTTGACCGCATGGCAATTATTATTGATATGTAGAATTCTATAAAATCATATCTTTGTTTTTTTTATGAAAAAAAAAACATATTTACAAAATAGGCAACCCTGCATATTATTAAAGGATTAATAGAAACGCATGCAATAACACGAGTCGTTGACTTGTCCGAAGGCGCCGCCACTGCATCCTGCGGCATACCAATTGACAATATCTTTATAGTGAAAACTTATATTTTTTATTACTCTCTCGCTCTACAATAAAGTTTAGATTATTCTTTTAAATCGAATATAGTCAATGTGACACCTAATTAAATTAAAATTTTTGCGTTGCATTAGTTTGTAATAAGCGCTTGTGGATCTTTGACTACTGCGGAAACGTTCGGTGTACTAGAAACACTGGACTGGTTGAATGTTGAAAGACATCGTGGCCTCCCAGCCGACGTTAAACGATTTCATTTGTAAGTTGTATCGTCTATATAGCATATTTCTTGTTCTATATAGATAAGTTCACATGATTTGATATTATTTATCGAAATATAATATTAACTAGCAGTGACGGATTATGCGGCAAGTACGTCAGTATTAGCGTTATCAGATGTGTGACATTACGTATCTTCGAAGTTGGTTTAATCGCGCCTTTATCTAAAATGTTTTTATGTATTCGAAACACGTTAACTATTCATTAAAATTAATAAAATAGGCTCGATTTATTTTCGATATTAAATGTTCTTTAATAAAAGATAATGTTTATATTTAGGTCCTGCTATTTGATTTGACAGTTAAAATTCTAATGAAGGTGTAATCAAATATATATCTTTTTCAATTCTTTTTAAGCTTTTGAAAAAATATTTCGAAACATGTTAATTTTGAATTCATATACACTTCTGTCAAAAAAACTTGTTTATGGCACGTTTCTATTACCAATTGAATATTTTATTAATCTAATCCCCTATTTTGGTAAACACTTTGTTCCGAATCCAATTCTCGTTTCAAACACAAAACAATAAATCGATAAAGCGTATAAATAACTTATATGCGGCCTCGAAACTGTAGGGTTAGTACTTGACCTTTTTTTTTTTTTTTAGCGTGGGGAAATGCCTACGCATACCCGCCCTCGCGGGGGTAAGGGCGGGTTATGTCGGACTCGCACCGACTAAAACCCCACGGTGGTCGCCACCAACGCTCGCGAGGGGTCGCGGATCTCCGTTAGGAACGCAACCGCAACCCCCTGAGCTTCACTGGTATAGCCCGTCCGGGGGCGTGCGTGAAGATCGCACCCCAGAACCCTCACGGAACTATCACGACGACACGGTACCACGTCGTGCCGTCGTCCTCCTCAGGGTCGCTATTACTGGACGGTCAGGCCCCACTCCGATCGTCAGCGACCCGTAGGGCCCCGTTTACGGTAGGGGATCACCGATAGGAGGGCCGTGACGAGGCGCGCGAGCGCCGCGTCGGCCCCGTCTCCGAGCAGGATCGGTCCTCTCTCTGTCCCGCTCGGCAGCCTCCTTTCGGACCATTACGGTCTCGCAGAAGGAGGCTACGGCCCTCCACGCCGATTCCCCGCGCAGCATCGCCGACACGACTGCTGGCAGGGACAGGTTCCGTCCGATGTGACCGACCAAGACCCGCCGCTCGGCTTCCCACGCCGGGCAAGCAGCAAGCGTGTGCGATGCGGAGTCTTGGTCGTTGCCGCCACAGTGGAAGCAATTCGCCGTCGCCTCGCGACCGATCCTACACAGGTAATCACCGAAGCAACCGTGCCCGGTGATCACCTGCGTAAGTCTGTAGGTGAGTCTTCCTCCTCGTCGCTGCATCCAGGCTTCGAAGACCGGCAGGAATGCTCCGACGACGCGTTTGCGCGCATACTGCTCCTCGCGGAGCCTTGCGCGCCACGTCGCGAATGCGATACGTCGTTCCTGCCGTTTTACCGCCTCGAGCGCCTCTTCTGGCTCGCCACCACCGCTATGGCGTAGGACGCGAATCCGGTGATACACCCTCGCGTCCATGTCCGCCAGTATATCCAGAGGTGGAAAGCGAGCCAGGATCGTCGCCGCCTCAAACGATACCGTGCGGTATCCTCGTACGACCCGTATGGCCATCCTCCTCTGGACGCTGTAGATCTTAGTCCTACAGCGTCGGATGCTCCAACCTCTTCGCCAGATGGGCGCCCCGTACAAGGCTACGGATCGTACGACCCCAGCGTAGAGGCGGCGGACTTCCTCACTCGGTCCCCCGAGATTGGGCAGCAGTCTGTGCATAGCACCCGCTACCCTCTCGATCCGGGGGACCAGGCGCTCGAAATGCTCTTCGAAGCCCCAGCGACTGTCCAGAGTGAGGCCTAGGTACTTCATGTACCGCCCCACTCTGACTTCAGACTCACCTACTCGGACGCACGAGTCGGGTGGTTCCCTGCTGCGCGGCAGCTTGTGGAACCATAGCGCCTCGGTCTTGTGAGGCGCTACCTCCAGTCCCAACTCGTGGACTTTGGCGACGACGATTTCCGCCCCAAGCTCGGCGAGCTCCTTGGTCCTCTCGAAGGAGTCCCCGCTGGCGACCACCAACGTGTCGTCCGCGTAGCAAACGACAAAAACGCCAGCGGGGAGCTCGACTCGCAGAACAGAGTCGTAGGCGAGATTCCACAGTAACGGGCCTAATACCGACCCCTGTGGAACCCCACACTGGATCTCCCTCCGGATCCTCGTACCGTCTCGGTCCATGTACAAGATGTACCTGTCGCGCAAGTAGTCCGCGATCACGCCTTGCAGGTAGGGGGGAACACCATGGTGTACGAGTCCCCCCCTAATCGCGTCCCAGGGCAGGGAGTTAAAGGCGTTGACGATGTCAATGTTTATCGCCAACGCCACTCCGCCCCCGGGACACAGCCTGCTCCGACAGGGAGCGGACGCGCATCACCGCGTCGATGGTGGAACGCTCCCGTCGGAAACCGAACTGGTTTTCGGCGAGATCGGGACCGACACGCGACAGATGCCCGTTGAGACGGCCGGCAAGAATTCTCTCGAATAACTTGCCAGCCTCGTCCAACAGGCATATGGGACGGTACGCAGAGGGAGAATCTGCGACTCTGTCTACCTTCTTCAAGAGGACCATTCGGGCCTCCTTCCAGGCCCTAGGGAACGAGGAGTTACGGAGGCAGCTGGTGAACAGCTGCCTCAGCCTGTTCCCGAGGGTAGCCAGACTCAACACCCAGACCCGGCCGGGAATTCCGTCAGGTCCCGGCGCGGTGTTCCGGCCTCTCAAGCGGCCCACGGCTCGGTCCAGCTCCTGTGCGGTCACCCCATCTCGTCTCTCCACTCGCACGAAAATGGGGGTAGACTGAGGACTTGACCGGCCCTCCGGAAAGAGCGAGCTAATCACTCTGCCAAGAGGGCCGGATCGAGAGTTTCCGTCACCGGGGCGTCCAAGGACGGAGCTTCCTAGCACCATCCTGTACGGACGCCCCCACGGATCCTCGTTGAGTCCCTCCAGGAGCTCTCCAGGACCGAGACCTGGCGTTGCAGATAGCTGCCTGCAACGCCTTCGTGGCCGCTCGATACGCCTCGTAGAGTCTGGCTATCTCCTCACTCGGAGCTCGCCTTCGCCTCCTTCGGGCTCTGGTGTACTGGCGGCGGCTCCGCAAGCAGATCGCTCGCAGCTCCGCGATCTCTGCCGACCACCAGTACACCGCCCCGCGCTTGGGGCGACCGGTCCGGGGCATCGACGCGTCACAAATACGCGTCATCGTGTCCCGGAACCAGTACGCTTCCACTTCCGGATCGGACGGAACCTCTTCGGCGCTTTCTGGCCATATTGCAACGTTGGCGGCGGCCCCGAGCAAGTCTCGGTCTAGCCGCTTGAGACACCAACGTCGCGTGTGACTGCCTTCTCGGCGGCTGGTGACAGCGTCGGGGCGGCGGATTGCAAGATCGAATAAAATATGGCGGTGGTCGGATAACGTGACCACCTCCTCTGCAACCCGCCAACCCGACAACATGCGCATCGCAGCGGGAGTCGCCCATGTTAGATCCACGACCGACTCCCCCTGCCACCGCACGCACGTGCTTACGGACCCCCGATTTGCCAATCGGAGGTCCAATCCAGCCGCCCATTCCATCACCGTCTCTCCCTTCGGACTGTCGCTGGGATTCCCCCACGCCCTGGAGTGGGCGTTGAAGTCTCCCAGGACAATCGACGGACGAGGGAGGCACCTGCGAACGCAGAGTGCCACCTCGTCCAGGTACAGCTCGTAGTCGGCGAGTGACCTCGCGGGAGAGACGTAGCAGCCAACTATGGCCAGGGTGCCCCATTGCACTGCAACGAAGCCCTGACCCCTTCCCAATAGGGAACAGGGTGGGACACCCTCTCCACCCCCCCAGTAGATCGCTACGGAACCCAGCTCATCGCCGAACCAGTGAGGGTGGTCCGGCACGGCATAGGGCTCCGCCACTACTGCCAGTGCAACCCGGCACTCCGCAATGGTCTGCATAAACAAATGCTGAGCATTGCGGCAGTGGTTCAGGTTGCTCTGAAGGACCTTGAGGGGTGCGAAGAGGCCTACGCGACCTCCATTCCCGAGCTAGTGCTCGGGGTTGCAGCTGATGCCGCTGGGACTGCTGCTGCGCTTGTGGGAGCAGGAGGAGATGGTTTTCTCCCGCTCTTCTTTGACGGTGGGGCGCACCTCTTACCAAGACGATGGTTAGAGGGCAGCCCCAGATCCGAGCACAGTGGACATTTGAGTGCAGGCGCTCTGCACTCCTTGGCCCTGTGCCCGGTTTCCCCACAAGCGTAACAGCGCGTGCTCCGGTTCACCTGGTTAGGGCACCTGCTACCCACGTGCCCTTCTCCAGGCACCGGAAGCAGTGCATGGGCCTGGGATCCAAGAGCTCCACCCCAGCAGATCCCCAGCCCACGCGTACGCGCCCAGCGGTCACCAATTTTCGCACCGCCATCGCGGGGCACCGCACCCAGCACGTGCCCATACGCATGGGTGTTCGGTGGACCTCTCCGACCTTAACGTCGTCCACCGAACACCCTCCAGCCTCAGCCACTGCCGCCGCGACCTCACTCGGGCTGACGGCATCATCGAGGTCCTTTACGCGAATGTCGCCCGACTTGACCGGGCGGCCAATTCGGACGTCCATATCGGAAAGGACCTCTCGCATTCTGGTCGCGAGACCATCCGCCCTCGAGCTGCATTCAGGACCGCTGATCTCCAAAAGGAGACCACCGGTCACAGCCCGCTTTTGGCGGACAGTCTCGATGCCGATGTCCGCCAGCCTTATCTTCGACTTGGCTACCTCCATCACTTTTGCGTAAGTGGTGGAGGAGCCAGTCGGCAGCGTCACCGTCACGGCAGCCGTGGACGGAGTGCGTATGAGCTTCGCCTTGTTAGTTTTCGCCTTGGTGGCCGCGGGGGCCGCTGGCTGCTGGGCCTTAGGCTTTTTAGGCTTTTTAGCCACCTGTGCCCACGATGTGCTTGCGGGTACCTCCATCAGTAGCCTCGGTGTCGCCACTGGAGGCAGCTCAGCCACCGGAGGGTGAGAAGGCTTCTTCTTCTTAGCCTTCCGCGAGTGCGATGGTGCTACCTGCACCGGCTGTGGCAGTGGTAGCGTGTCACTCGCGGAAGTTTTCCCCGGCCGCACTCCCAAGGGAGGCCGGGTTGCCCTCTCCGGGAAGATCTTGGCCTCAAAGGCAGCCAACCTCGCGTCAATGAGAGCCCCAACCGCTCCATGAGCCCATCGTCCACGCTCCCGGACTTCGGGGTGCTAGGAGCTCTACGAGGTGGAGGAATGGCCGCCTGAGTTTCCCCACTCTTTCGGAGGGCACTAAGCTCTTCCGATAGCCTCCCCACTTTGGTCGAGAGCTCGGTCAACTGGGAGCGAAGCTCCGAGTTCTCACGCTCCAACCTCTCGACAGTTGGTGGCTGGGAGACCCTCCGCGCCAGTTCCGCGGTGGCTGCCTCGACCATCCTGGCCGCCACCCGCAGGCTATGCACAAATGTGCCCTTCAAATTGCCGGATTTATCGGCAACCTTGTCGACCGCCAGTAGACTGGATCGGATGCAAGCATCCAGGTCCATGGTCGACATGCCTTCCATCTCCCGCTCCAAATCGGCGGGTTTTGGAAGGCTACCCTTCGCCCTGGTTTTGGACTGGGCCACAGTAGGTCCCAAATCCCTCCTCGTCCTCCATCTGCGCCTCCGTGTCCGTGGCTACAGCTGCGACCGCCTGAAATTTATCGGCCGCTACCGTTGCAGGCTTGGCCCTTCTTTTTCTTGCCGTCTTTGCGGACACCTCCGAAGTTGCGGATATGAGCGACGCATCCGATCTGTTGCCATCGCTCTCGCCGCCCAAACTAGCAGGCGTGCTGGGGCGCACGAATCGCCCCCGCCTGTCTCGTGCCGGGACCACTGGTTCTCTCGACACGGCTACTCTTCCGCTATTATGGCCCTCAGATGTTAATTGGCCGGCCACTGCAATTACAGACTCAACGCTCTGCGCTGAGTCACCCTCCTTACAAACTTCGTTTATAGAATTATCCATGATAAATCCCACGAGTGTGGACGAAATAAAAGGTCGATCCCCGGGTGACGCCTTTCCGGGGACAAGGCTAAATACTGTGGGGGTCGCCTGGTACCCACAGGTTTTTAAGACTTCGCTGTCTGGTTTTAAAGAGTTTTCCTTCTCGCGGGCCGGCCAATTAAGGCAAGCCCTCCGCTCCGCTGTACCTCGACGTACCCCATGATCGTCAGCGATGGGGTCTTTGAAGAGCGTACAGCGGGTTACGGCGCGCTGGTGGAGCCGACGTAGCTCCCCAGTTTTGGACGGTTGTGCCCGGAGGCAGTGTTAGTGCACACCGAGCCCGTCCCTCCACTATGAGCATTAGGCACTGGAAACGATACATCGTCACCAGTTCCCAATACCCACCATCATTTGTTGCCTTTCCCCCGGATACAGAAATCAAGGAGAAATGCAACCTCCCACAACGCTCGACGGTTGAGTGCCCGGCGGCAGTAAAACGCACACCGAGCCCGTCCTCCACTATGAGCATTAGGCACTGGAAACGATATATCGTCACCAGTTCCCAATACCCACCATCATTTGTTGCCTTTCCCCGGATACAGAAATCAAGGAGAAATGCAACCTCCCACAACGCTCGACGGTTGAGTGCCCGGCGGCAGTAAAACGCACACCGAGCCCGTCCTCCACTATGAGCATTAGGCACTGGAAACGATATATCGTCGCCAGTTCCCAATACCCACCATCATTTGTTGCCTTTCCCCCGGATACAGAAATCAAGGAGAAATGCAACCTCCCACAACGCTCGACGGTTGAGTGCCCGGCGGCAGTAAAACGCACACCGAGCCCGTCCTCCACTATGAGCATTAGTCACTGCCAACGACTTATCGCTACCAGTTCCCAATGCACACCTTCATTTTGTTGCCTTTCCCCCGGATACTTTGATCAAGGAGAAATGCAACCTCCCACAACGCTCGACGGTTGAATGCCCGGTGGCAGTAAAAACGCACACCGAGCCCGTCCCTCCACTATGAGCATTAGGCACTGCCAACGACGTATCGCCACCAGTTCCCAATGCACACCTTCATTTTGTTGCCTTTCCCCGGATACAGAAATCAAGGAGAAATGCAACCTCCCACAACGCTCGACGGTTGAGTGCCCGGCGGCAGTAAAACGCACACCGAGCCCGTCCTCCACTATGAGCATTAGGCACTGGAAACGATATATCGTCACCAGTTCCCAATGCACACCTTCATTTTGTTGCCTTTCCCCGGATACGAAATCAAGGAGAAATGCAACCTCCCACAACGCTCGACGGTTGAGTGCCCGGCGGCAGTAAAACGCACACCGAGCCCGTCCCTCCACTATGAGCATTAGGCACTGCCAACGACGTATCGCCACCAGTTCCCAATGCACACCTTCATTTTGTTGCCTTTCCCCGGATACAGAAATCAAGGAGAAATGCAACCTCCCACAACGCTCGACGGTTGAGTGCCCGGCGGCAGTAAAACGCACACCGAGCCCGTCCCTCCACTATGAGCATTAGGCACTGCCAACGACGTATCGCCACCAGTTCCCAATGCACACCTTCATTTTGTTGCCTTTCCCCGGATACAGAAATCAAGGAGAAATGCAACCTCCCACAACGCTCGACGGTTGAGTGCCCGGCGGCAGTAAAACGCACACCGAGCCCGTCCCTCCACTATGAGCATTAGGCACTGCCAACGACGTATCGCCACCAGTTCCCAATGCACACCTTCATTTTGTTGCCTTTCCCCCGGATACAATAGTATCAAAGGGAAATTCAACGACCAGGCACTCGAGGAGGTTTTCTGACGTGGCACCCCTAGTACTTGACCTGCCTCAACCAAACCACACTTAGCCCGCATGACGCACGACAGCTCATTTTACAGTCAAACATTTATTTATTTATTTATTAATTTACTTTATTAGGAAACTTCACAGCATACAAACATTAAACATAAATACAATTAACAAGGATATTTAGCCATCAAAGAAGTTACAACTATATACATCTTTTTTTTTTAAATGTATGTGCAACAGGAATAACATACATTTTAGTCTGTAGTGTAGTGTGTGTGTGTGGGTGTGTATGTGCGTGCGTGTGTGCGTATGCATCTTATTAAGGCGAATTCAGGAATTTTCAACAAATTAGGAAGCTTTTATGTACTTATCAATTTCTCCGCTTGCCAATATTATTATATCTCCTATTTACAAAGAAAATACACCGTTAATTTTATTAAACTATGCATTTTCACTTTGTTATTCACGCCCTTAAACTCAATAATTATTACAGTTTTTAACTTTTCACAACAACTATAGAAAAAATTTGAGTTAGAAAAAAGTGTAAGAAATTATATTAAAAAAACCAACTACACACAAGTACTAAATATTTTGCCATTCATGTCTCACGAAACACAAAAAACACAAGAACTTTTTAAAAAAGTTCTTGTGTTTGTTATAATAAATAATTATAATAAATATTAATATTTAATACATACACTGTTCCAGTCTAATATCTCTTCGTGCCCTTTTCAACGAATTTTATCTTTTGAGAATTCTTAATAGTCTTAAAAAAAAAAATATGTCTTAAAAAAAATTATAAAAGTCTCAATGACATTTTAAATGCCTACTATCATAATTAGTTAAATTATAAATACTTATAGAATAATACGAACACCACATAAATTATATTAATTGTTGACCAAAAACATGATCAGAAATTTGGAGTCGAGAAAGAGTGAGAGAAGGAACTCACTTTTAATAATTTTATCATAAACTAACTCCTTTTTACAATTATTTATTAAAATTAATAGTGTGCTATATATACATATTTCATATACTTCCAATTTCGTTAAACCATTTTTTAAATCAGAGATTAGCTCTTGACTATATAAAATAATGTATTTTTCACAGTGATTTTAAAATGTTATATATATATTATTTTTGGAAGCTTATAATGATTCTAGTATGGAGGTCATTCCAACTGTAATTATTATTTTTAAGACAATTTTTAAAAAAATAATATATTGAGTGGGTAAAAATGTATAAAAAAAACGATATTATTTAAATAATGTAAGCATCGGTGAAACTAAATTCAAATACAATTATCAATTTTACTGGGTTGGAAGTAGACGAGTGTATTCGCCACTCGCCCACTTCCAACTCGGCTACAGCTCGGACAGATTGCATGTAAGGAAAATGAATAATTCTCTTGCACCAAATTTTGTGTATAAAGGTGAAGTTAATGCTATATGGCATTTTCTCCCAGCTATCTTTGGTGGTTGAGTGCAGTTTAGTGGTATTAATAGTCCAGACTTCTAAACATAGGTCTCCCCCATAGATTACCACAAAGCACGAACCTGACCCTATGGATGAAGATATCCATCAACTTCCATACTTACGTCGGTGGTTGCTCCACTTTGACTCCTTCTACACTGCGACTTGAAAGGAAAAATTGAAATTGAACGAAAATGAGAAAATCAGAAGAATTTGATTGATAGGAAGTGGGATAAAGGATAAAACGTTTAAAATGTGAATGGTTGTTAGAAGTACAGATATCAAGAATAGCAATTATCACATAATGGCTATCGCAAACAACAACTATGTTAGATAACCATATAAATTATAATCTATGTGACTATCTCTTTAGGCACTGGCTCAAAAACAAAACAAAAAGAAGCATATAAGGGTGAATGTTTGGACATGAAATTTTAAAAAATATATCTCACAAGAAATATGTATCATAAAATAATAAAACACTTTAATAAATAAAAATAAAGTATCTTACAAATTATATGACTTAACTAGACTAAGATAATAACTACAAAATATTAAAATAAAACCATTAAACTAAATAATTTACTAATCTGTTTACATTGAAATGATAATTACTAAGAACTGAGAAAGGTTAAAACTTTTAATTTTATATAATTACAAATGGATGTATAAAATTTATTAAATAAATAAAACTAAATCTATTCTAGTTATTAATAAAATAAAACTACACAAAAAGTGTTCTTCATATATTCAGGCTCGTTGAACGATGAATTGTGTTCTATGTATAGTTATTTACCTGGGTCATCTCACACTTAGTTCAAATTGTTGTAATAACGGATCATAAGTCATGGCGAAGAACTTTTTGTCACTGTTAAATGAGACGTATTTTAGGAAATAAGTCAAGGTAAAAACTATTTAATTTTCATAATATACAATTAATAATTACTAATATTTTATAATAAAATTAGGTAAAATGTTCAAAAACGATTAAACACCCACCGCGTATTACCTATCACAAAACTCAAATCCGATATAAGATGAACATTTCACTCATCAAAGCCAAAAGTAACTTAAAAACTACTTTATAACTGTTACCTCACGGTTAATTTAACTCCCGCCTAGCCCATCAATTAAAAATAATCCACCCACCATCCAATAGACGCAGGTAAAATATTCCTATCGACCAATAAGAGACTCCGGTTCAAGTTCGATCAGGGGAAGCGTAAAGGAACATCCAGTTAAGTGAACCTTGGGACGCGTTTAAGTGCGCTCTATAGGAGATTTTTTTTTTATATTATAGGCGGCATACGAACATGCAGCCAACCTGATGGTAAGCAAATCTATCCGTTCCGTGATATTCGATCTGCTCCTTTTTTTTGTTAAACATTTTTCGACAAGATATGACGAGGGAAACGCTATCAAAAGCTTTCTCGCAATTCCTTAAAACCTATACAACAGCGGGTAAAATTAACTGTTCTCCAACGGTGTGCGGTTTTCCAGGATATATTGATGGGGTTTTTTTTAATTCATATATATGTACAATGTACATGGAATATTTATTATATATCAGCAATTATATATATAATTATAATAAATAAATATTTAATCATTTTATTAACAATCTTTTATGTACATACATAATCAGCCCGATAAATTTAAACCTAAACTAACCCTTTACTTTTTATTAAAAAACAATTTTCCTTCGATTCGAAAACAAAAACGAATGTATGCATAATATTTATATATATATATGTAGATAGGGTCAAAAGCCTAATGATGTAGAGTATGGTCTACGAAACTTAAGGTCGAAGTTTGAATCCACCATTCGACTATTGTCGTGAACCATCTCCTAACAAGCATTTAGCTTAGTTGGGGTTAGCCGGAATAAACTAATATTCCGGCTAACTACTCCAACTAAGTTGTACAATGTTATAGGGATTGCTAATATTCTTTTTTAAAAAAATAATTAAAAAAAGATATCACCAATCACGTCATACATATATTTAAGCTGAAACGTGCGTCTTAATTAGATTATTAACGTAAACAAAGATAATTAACACTATAAACTCACTACATATTTTTGCTTATACGTATATAGAAGAAAATAAGTTCTAATATAGTATATATCTAACTCTATCACGAGTTTAATATCCGTTGATGGCAATACCACCGTTAATGCTTTAGTATTATACTGGTATTAACTCAAATATTTACTTAGGTGATATATTGACTTAGCGGAAATTATATCACTGTTATCTCAATATAATGTAACCTAAATAAACATCTTGTGTTTCAAGAAGCCCTAACTTTGGAGCACTTAACTTTACAAGTATTTTGTTAAAATTTATCCCATTTACCTCGTTATTGAACTAACTTAAATCTCTTTCTCTGAAGTGGTCTTAAATTACAAATATAAATCTGTATTAAAAATATGTTTATTTTTTAAATACATACATATGATATGTACGTACTTTTAAATACCGGGATTTTTTTGTAATTGTGTTTTTTAGTGGAAAAATGTGATTAATTTTGTGTATTAGGGTATTGTTTTTTTTATTACATTGAGAGTAACAAACGAGTACACAGTTCACCTGATGGTAAGTGACATCTACATTCGTCCTTGACAAGGAATCATAATGCGTTGTCACCCTTGAGGCTTGAGTTGGAATGCCTCGTCACCCGTAATCCCTACACTTACCGGTCAAAACACAGCAGTAATATGTTGCTATTTTACGCGGGTATTTTGTGAGGGCGTAGTTCTACCCCAGTCGAGCTGACCCATTCATTCTGCAACTAGAAACAAATTGCCGTGTAGCTCTACCATTGTTAAAAAAATAACATATTTCACACTCTTACCTTTTATTATTTTTAGGCTGTCATTAAGTGGCTACGTTCGCTTGACATGTATGTTGGCGCTACAAATGGCTGGTCACCTCAGATTCTTATTATATCATAAGGACAAAATGTGTTGGTCTAATGGTTGTAAATATTTTCTAATAATATTAGGGGTGACAAACATATGTATACAAAGTTCACTTGATGATAATTTATCAGTACGTATATACGTAGTCAACCCTGAATACTAATTAGTCATGCCTCGTTACTCTTGTGTCACTGGATCGCAACACCCATCAAACGAAAAACAGCTATGGTGTCAGACAATCGACAAGGGCGAGCGTCTGACTTATTGATGTTGAAGCTACCTTCTAGCTGTAAAGTGGCTTTATCACTTTTAAAATAATTGGTCATTTAAATACAAATGTATTTCCTATAAAAAATAGGACATTAGAAAAAACAATATTTTACGTTCACCTTTGATTTAAATTGTAACAGAGCATAAAACGAATGATGATGAAAATCAAGATGTTTTCTTCGATATTTCAATTGCAGGGGATTTTTTATATATAGGGAATATGTATAGTCTATGGATAGTATAAAGCCGTAAGAATCTACACACACGGGGGTAAGACCATGCACTAATGGAATACCAAAGTGAAATAGAATATTGAATCTTTGTCGAGAATGTATCATCATTTTTAATCTTAAGTGAACTGTGAGTTTGCTTTATTCCCTTCTTTTGACGCTGGATAAATTTAAAACAAGGTTATCCGGTCTGGGATGTGTGGTATCTCAGGTGTACTATGAGCTGATTTTTCTCCCTTAGTTGCATAAAATAAAACTTAATATTATTGTAACAAAAACGTGTATTCATACAAAATTAAAAACATTGTTTAAAACAAATTAATTCATTCAATTTAACCAAATTTACCACGTGGTTCTGGATTTTAAATAATTTAGAAACTAAACAGACATTATTTTCATTATTTTAAACTAGATAAACCTCTAAGCTCTAAAAATAAAATGCAATATTATAATTGTATTAATGAAGGATATTATACATATACTCGTCGTAGACTTTGCGGTCAGAAGTACGACATAATTTAACATCAGTCTCTTTATTACAGTCAAGAACTGTCACGCCATCTTCTCAAATCGGCACCACGTATGTGGTCACACAAGACGGGAACGTTGCTGTAATCAAATAAACATAATTAAAAGTGTGTTATGAATAGATTATATTACAAATTATAACACAAAACTCTATAGAAGGATTTGAATGATAATAAATAAACCCAATACAAAAATTATATAATCAAAATATAAAAATAAGAGCATACAAATAGAAATTGTGCCTTATATAGTCAGGGGTGTATTTGTGTCAAACCGTTTTTGATAAAAAGAATTATCACTCTTCTAAACGTAGACATATATGACATGATAATATTTATTATTTATATTATATTAATATATTTATATAAATGTATATTATATTTATTATTAATATTATATAATTATATTAATAGTATTAATATAATATTTATTCATGATTCATTTGATACGAGTACATACTTAGTCGGATCATAAGTACTGTCATATCGTTATTTCATTTAAAACTCGAATATTAGCCAGGAATTTCAAGACTGATTTTGAATAAAAAACTTTCAAGCCATCTTAAAATAAAAGATAAATTGATTTTCTTTCGTTTTAAAAAAAGGAGTCAACGCAAAAGAATGGCAGAGTAGCGGTGATTGCGCTTCACCGTTGCGGTAACTGATACGAGGGCACATTGAAAAGTTTTGAGCCCGACCTTAATAAAAACGATTATTTTCTAAATGATAATTTTTTTTCTCATTCATAGTCTCTGGAATGACTTTTGCCATCTTGTTTCTAACTTTAGTATTCCTTCTAACAATAAAAAT
>JAGSMU010000156.1:112500-120731 GCA_029286865.1 Teinopalpus imperialis
CAAAAAATAAAAAAATATTCTATTCGAAAGGTGGCCCTTCGGCTTTTATACAGGTCTTTAATCTGTTTGGCCTATGCACTATTTACGCACTGTTTCCAAGGGAAATTTCATCCACTGCTTGCTCCTAAGATTTTTTAAGAGATTCAATGTCGCCGTATCGTTTAGAGTAGGCCGACCATAATTTGAAGTCTAAAGGGTTGAGCTCTGGGCTAGATGAGGGCCAGTCTTCATTTCTTATAAAGTCCGGAACGTTGGTTTCAAGCCAGGCTTGGGTAGTTCGTGCCTTATGACCAGGTGCTGAGTCCTGCTGGAAAGTCCATCATTTGTAGTCCTAACAGCACACGACCGCCCCGATCTTTTCTGGTTTTCGTGGGAAGAAGTATTTTTGTATCTGTTGATAGTAAGAT
Source organism: Teinopalpus imperialis (assembly GCA_029286865.1). NCBI lineage: Eukaryota > Metazoa > Arthropoda > Insecta > Lepidoptera > Papilionidae > Teinopalpus > Teinopalpus imperialis. The sequence goes on from JAGSMU010000156.1 coordinate 112,908, forward strand.
ATACGAATATATCATGATACCAAGGTTGTGAAGTGTCTGGAATATGACCGACGGCTCCATACCTACTTTGTGCAAAATGACCACTGCAATCCTATTTTCTTTAACACCCCATTCCATATTGTAATTTGATAATGAACACGAAAAACTATGTGAAATGGCGCAAAATCGAAGGAATATACTTGTTCCAAATTCAAAATAACTAAAAAGTTAAAAAATAGTTTTTATGTAACAGTATTTACTAGTTATATATATATATATATATATATATATATATATATATATATATATATATATATATATCATATTATGATAACACGGAAGAGTTGCTGAAAACTATACTGTGAACTATGAACAATTTAAACGATACCGGTATTAGAAACTGTCACTCTTCATCCTCCCGCAGATGCACTCTCTCGTACAGTCATACGCCCACATACACACACACATTTAGCACAAGTGCTTGTATAAAGCCACTCTACAATTTCCTTTTCATTTAGTTGCACTGATTGTTTTATCTATACATGTGTACACATATATAATTATTAATACATACAGTACAAAAAAATGTTTCTTAAAATTATCTTTTGTACACATAGAAACTAGTCCGTCCGTGAGGCCTCACCTGGTGATATGACGCACAGGGCATCCTAGTATAGACACCAGTCTCACAAATCTCACAAATACTGTTCGTGACTGTGAAATCTGTACTGTACTATATTTACTAATCTTAATTTGTGTGGGAATAAAAAAAACGTTTTTATTATTATTGGTAAAAGCACTGGGGATCGAACTCGGTTTTATACTATGTTGTGCATTAAAAGCGAATATTGCTACAGGAAGTTGCGAGTGGAGTACATCGAGGTCTATATATCGAAGCTTTAATAGTCAGTCAATGGTTAAGGGTACGGTTTGCGAAACTTAAGATCGTTGGCTCGCATCCGTTATTTGACTAATGTCGTGAACGACCTTCTAGCGCTAGCATTTTAAGCTTGGGTTAGTTAAGCTATATTTTAGTAATGTTAACAGCATCAAACAATAAAGAAGCTATATTTCATATTTCTTATGACACTAATTCACCTGATAGTTAGGATTACGGCCCATGTTAATACGACGGCCCATAAATAATTACAGTATTCCTCAAAATAAAACCAAGGGCGGAATACCACGGTACCAGTAATTGGGTCTCCGAATCCCTACATTCACCAAACTACTATTTCACCCTGATATTCTTTGAGGAGATGCCTCTTCCCCAGTCAAACCAACCCATTAATTCACAGAAAAATACAACATTCAGCGTGGCTCTAACAGGTTTAGCAGGAAAATGGTCAGCCACACACAATTGCTTTGTGCAATCTGCTGTCACTTGGATATTTCCGAACCGATACGACTAAGAAAACACCACCTTTCTTAAAGACCGGCAGCGCATCTGCAATTCCTCTGGAGTTGCGGACCTTCATGGGCGACGGTAATCACTTACCATCAGGTGAACTCTTTGATTTGGCTGTAGCTTTTTACTAGCTTTTATGAACTCAACCTGTATGTTTGAATATATTTGTGTATTTGTAATGGAATCTTTCAATTCAATTTTCACCCACTTCTGGATGTCTCAATAGCTTGAAATTTTGCAGATATACAATAAGGAACTAACGACAATACAATAATATCACGACTTTGCTAGTTGTTTTTTGGATTTGTAAAAATGATAACCTTAGTCATCAGGTGAACAAGCAGGCGCATCGTGATGCCTTATCGACGTTTATTATCTGGATATCATTTCTCGTCTCGCTGTGGTAAAAAAATCAATAGTAACCAAGCGAATGGGACTCGATACGGCGATACCATATCGACGACATGACAAGTTGTATTTGACGATACAAATCCCGGTATCCTTCAGATTGTGGAACACCAACATACAAATTGCGTGCCTTCGCACACATGTCAATGCAATCTGAACCATACGCAATTGTGTTAGGTTCTACGTTACGTGATTGTAGAGTGCAAAGGTTATTGTACTAATCTACCTGTAAATTTGTCGCTTCCCCGTTTGTTTTTATTCAAGTTTCTAACATTATCATTTTAGGGATGTTTTAATTCGTTTTGTATAATTAATTTATTTTATATAACTAATTAGATATATTCACACAAAACACTTTTTCATATGTCTACGTATAAATCTGACGTAATGACTTAATTTCAAAATAATAAGTATAATTTAAATTTATAAAAAAAAAAATAACGTCCGGTTATAATGCATTACATATACATTTATATTATTAGAACTAAACAACTATTTGCTTTTAACTATTGTTTGATTTTAAGGTAAAGTTTAAGACGTTTAGGTTTTTTTTATTATCTATAGACGTCCCGGTAACAGAATCTAAAGATCTTACTACGGATGACGAAGCATCCCATCTTATACCTTAGGCATGACAAGGCATCTATATGCACTTTCATTCCATATCATACATGCATGTGAGCCTAGCAGTAATTACTAATCATCAAAACCGTGTTTGTTTGTCCACAAAGTACATAAAAAAATTGGCTATTTGCTTACGGTGTTGTGTTATAACGATCGTATCTATTTTGGAATATATTTCTTGTGCGGTTAGTACGCTCGGAACCTTTTATTCGTGTCATATTTCCAACTGCACTCTAAACCTGGACAAAGAAAAGAGAAGACAGGTCCGGCGTTGTTTAATTTATCATATGTGTGGACCCTAAGTGTATTTCTGTGTTCGCCTATGTGATTACAGATAGAAGCGTTGCTGGAGTTTCTTGCGTCACTTCTTCTCCAGCGCCCACGCATTTTGAATTGGTGGTACAGGTAGTTAATAATAATAGTGATATTAATTAAGATAATCCTCTGTCAGAAGCAACTGACCGAGCCGAGGTTCGGCCCTCTCGGGCACCCTCGAGTCAGACGCTCTCGCGAAACAGGGTAACGGTCAGAAGACATAGGGCTCCTCCGGGAGCCTTGCCTTCAGTTACCCATATATAGAGGTCTCGACTGAGAGCCATAAGCGCTCGGTCACCTCTCAACCCGGTGAAACTGTAAAAGCCCTGGGGCTAACAGCGGCCATCAGCCCGAAAAAAAAAAAAAAAAGCCTATGTGATATACCACTGATTCGTTTATTACTTCTACATATGTTAAAATATCCTTCGCCGAAGGTTCGCTTGTTTTAACTAAAAATGTCAGAACATTCGTGAGTTGTCTTTGTGACTACGAACCTTCGTGCGAATTCGATGTCGGTATAAAAATGTTAAAAAATTAATTATTCATACGTCAAAGATAATTTATTTATTCAAAACTATAATATAACAAAATTATAAAAACGGTTAATTTCTTTGCCTTAACACAGTGGTAGCCATTTCTAGAGGAATGGGTCAGCTCGACACCATAACGTTGCTGTGGTGATGAGGTATTCGATTTTAGTCCTCTGGGGTGGGAACGCATCTGAATTCCTTATCCAGAATGAATGTGGATGTCATTGGTCGCCAAAATCACATATAGTTGAATTATGTACAAGTTTTACAGATACAGATTATTGGATCAATCAGAAATCAGAATCAGATTAATCAGAAAATTAATTGTAGCGAATTTCCCGTATATGTGACCACAGAAGCGTCAATAGTCCAATGGTTTAGGGTACAGTCTGTGAAACTGAAGGTTGTAAGTTCGAATCCGCCATACGAAAATTTTCAGGAATCATATCCTAGCATAAGCATTTTAAGCATAGTTGCAGTGCATAACAAGTGTGTTCGTAATTTTGAAAGCGCAGAAAGAATTCTTTTTATAAGAAAAGTTCGCGGTAAGGCGACACCACGAACTGTCGCCAGATAATGTAACAGGGGCAGGCATAAAAAGATCGTTATCGTCGTTCAAGGTTAAATATCACGTTCAGAGGTCAAGTTTAAACAAACAACAATTATATATTGTTACTGTCATTTGAGAATTTTAATCGTTATCGCTGTTATGTATACGATTTAAATATATATATATAAAAAGATTTGTATGCAGTGTGCCAAAAGTCAAATGGAATACTAATATATATATATTTCAATAAAATATAATTTTCTTTGATGTATCGAATCCAAAACTCCAAATTTGCTCGAGGCCAAGGCATTCCATCATAAGGGTTCAGGATGGATGTGTTCATGTGTGTGGGCAGTCATCCCTTACCATCAGGTAAATTTATGATGATCTACACCTGGTCAATTACAACCACGGCGATATGTTCTAATTATTGCCAGAAGATATTAACTAGCGCAGAATATGACGAATATAGTTACTGTTCCTAGCTGGGATTTGAATCAGAGGCCAGCGACGCAGCAGCCGTCTAGTCCAAACCACGTCACCGTGGAGTCACAGTTAATCTGTGTGCTCGTTTGTCTCGTAATAACAGAAAAAAACTATGTCACCCTGTTCTAATTATTGCAAGAAGATATTAACTAGCGCAGAATATGACGAATATAGTTACTGATCCTAGCTGGGATTTGAATCAGAGGCCAGCGACGCAGCAGCCGTCTAGTCCAAACCACGTCACCGTGGAGTCACGGTTAAACTGTGTGCTCGTTTGTCTCGTAATAACAGAAAAAAACTATGTCACCCTGTCAGCTGATCAGAAGTCAGACGGACGTGATGCGAAAGAAACGTCGGCCGGGTTGACGGCCCCTTCGTCCTTCCTCGCCCTTTTGGACGCCACACCGCTAACATACAAATCGCAGTTTCGGACAAACATTATCGTCGGTATGCTACCAACGCAGACTACATCAATAAAAGTCTAGCATAAATATAGATCATTATTGTCGGCACGTGACACATTCTAACGTACTTGCGAAAAGTAATCGAATAAAACTAATTTTAACATATTTGAGTTGAGAATTGTTATAATTTTGACGTCCCTTAAAAGTTGACGGAAGACCGAGTTCACGATGACATCATGACGTAAAACAACTCGGCCAAGCGTGAGTGCTGGAAAGCACTCGGAACGTCGTGTATAAACAAAATTAAACACGATAAAATGTTTTCAATGTGTAGTGTTTAATTAGATATTACAAATCAATACATGCGAAAACTGTATTATAAAAAATACTAGGAGTATCCTTTATTAAAAGATTTATTGTACGAATTTTCGGATTCGAAGATCATACGATTATAGTTTTACGTATATATATATATGGTCATATGTATGGTATGGATATATGTATGGTTTTAAGTATATATGGTCGTACGTATCCGTAATCCGCCATTCGAATATTGTCGTAAAACATTAACGGGAATATTAGTAAAGTTAATAGCGTTTTCAGAATCCTTTACTTATTATAAAACTTCTTAGTATCGTCTCACTCACAATGGTACTATGGTAATTTATCGGTTGGCTTGTGGCGTAGTGTGTGGGAACACGAGCGAAACGGCCTTTCGCACGGTGTCAAGCTCAGAAGTGGAATGTCTCGCTTGCTACGAATTAAAGCGTCGCTTACAACCTTTCGTCTTACAGTTAGAACATAAGCTTATTATTTAAAGGCCGTAAGCGTCGCTCGAATATTGGCGCACGCGTAAATTAGGTTAAAAGAAACCGGCATTCGATTGACGTGGCGAATCTTTGTTTGGTCCACATTGTCGGCGTTTAGGAGGCTGTCAACAGGTGTCCTTGTCGCTCGGTGTTGTGTTTGTTGCATTGTACAGTGTCGGCAGGAAGAAATCATGTATATTATTTCGTTTTATAAGTGAAGTTGTTACGTAAGATGCTGCCATAATAAAAAAAATCGATCACCTCGTCTCGCATACATAAAAAATATATTGGCTAAAGATAATAGAATACAAAACAATATCACTGATATGTTTCTTATACTGATTTTATGATAAATATAATAAATATTATTGTAGGTTTCTAGGACCACATATTATAACACAATACAAACAATATACTAGGTCAATATAGTTACACACGCTTCGGGTCATAAATCATATTTATCTGTCTGTCTCGCTCGCACTTACAGGTCTTATGGAGAGGTGTAGTGATGTGCGTAAGAATTGTTGAGGTGCATATCGATAACGGGATAGTTACGATCGATATGCTAAATTATGTTAAGTATTAATAGGAATAAGTTTTCGCTATCTGAAAATAATAGTTTTTAATTTGTAAGATAAAATGTTTGTTTCGACGTAATCATCGACAAACTGTATAGATCGTAATGTGGCCCTGAAAAGGGCCGTTTTTATCTTATCTACGGATGATGAATCGACCCCGCGTGCGCAGGTAGCTAAGTATCGATAACGGGTTGCATTGCGTGCACATTCCTACTGTCAGTAACATTTATTGCCCGATGACTCAGTTTAAAATGCGTCGACTATAAATATGTCAACATCCGTTATCTACACATTTACGCTTTAGGCAGATCATCAACTTCACATAAAGCCTTTAGACACGACAACCACATTAAACAATGGTGTCAAAGAAGGAGAGAGGCTCAGAAGATTATACTAGCTTGCAATTAACCAACACTCTAGATATCTTTTACTGTCTCATAAAATATGTCCAGGACTGCATTTCCGCTTAACATCAGGTGGGAACGTGGTCAAGCACTTGCTTTGAAAGTTTAAAAAAAAATAGACACTATTGACATTAAAAAACATCCTTATTTCAATAGAGAATAAAGTTGATGCTACATTCGGTTTGGAATCGTGTGAAGAAACCAGATAATACCACTATAAGATCTCAAAGTACTGTGAGTATAAATTAAACGCAATAATATCCGTATTACTTATTATTGAATGTACAGTATTCGGATAGTTGTTTAAAATCATTAAAATAGAACATGATTGGAAGTGATCACTGCTGCCCTAATCCCTTCATTGAACCACATTATGTTGTAAAGTTAATTACCTCTCCCGAGGATTAAGATGAAGTTCTTTTCAGAAGGGACTTCAATTCACTCACCATAAAAATGCTGCAACTGTGTGTGTAAAAAGTAATCTAAGAAAAATTCTATTATTTTTGGTAAATAAGAAACGCTGTAGGCAAAATAAAACTAAGTACTAGGTGCAGACTATGCCAGACTATGCTATATAATACCATCGTATAATAGCAGTTCAAACTGTCCTCCTGTGATCCTGTATTTCATATTACGACGACTTATTGATAATTATAATAAAAAATATTGAAAAATACTTAAAATTATATTAAGACATTAAATAAATCATTCTATCTATTTTATTTAATATATATATATATATATATATATTCACATATTTTTTGTGTTCATTATCAAATTACAATATGGAATGGGGTGTTAAAGCAAAATAATATTGCAGTGATCGCCTTGCACAAAGTGGGTATGGATCATATTCCAGACACTTCAAAAGCTTGGTATCAGTCGTATGTTCTTATATCGTACAACAGATACAACAACACTTCCACAGTCGAAGACCAGAAAAGATCGGGGCGGCCGCGTGCTGTTAAAACTACAGAGGCTGTTAAAGCCAGAATTCGTCGAAACCCCATTAGGAAGCAAAAAATATTATCGCTAGAAATGAAGATTCCCGCTAGGACTCTGTCGCGTATTATAAAACAAGTCCTGAAGATCAGTGCTTATCGTCGATATAAAGGATATGCTCTAAATCAATCTTTACAATTAAAGAGAGTGGATCGATCAATACACCTTCTGTCGCGATACGCAGGTGAAAGGCACAGAAATATCCTCTTTACCGATGAAAAAATTTTTACGTTTGAAGAACACTACGATAAGCAAAATGATAAAGTGTACGTTCACAGTTCTAAAAAAGCTGCTCCACATTGTCATCATCCTGCGTCAGTGATGGTT
>JAGSMU010000157.1:0-68045 GCA_029286865.1 Teinopalpus imperialis
CAAATGCAAGGAGAGTCTTCAGTGCCTGTATGATGACAAGGTGGAAAGTGTGATCCACCTTATCACAGAATGTCCAATATACTGCAGGGAAAGAAATGATTTAGAAATACAGCTACAAGTAGAAATAACTAAAAACAATATACACGAAATTATAAGTTGTAAGGAATCTAGGAATAAGTTTATAAGTTACTGTAAATATATATAGCAAAGAAAGTTATAAATAAGAATAAATAAATATGTACAATAAAAGAGTCAGATTTACTATATATGCTTAGTACTATATTCATTTAAACATATACTACTATATATATATATATTGTATGTTTAGTCTTTTTATTATTATTATATTTTTATTTTAAAATAGTTATACAATATACATATAAAGTATTATGAAGTTTAGAAATATAAATTTAGAATATAATTGTAGAACTAAGGTAGATAAGCATATAGATATATGAATGATGGTACGTAGATATTAAGGTCAAATGGATATTTGTAATTGTAAATATAATGCAATAATGAAGTAAATGTATATTTTTAAAGTAAAATTAAGTACATAGATAATACTGTAAAAGTGCATACAAAGTCTCCTGAGTTCACATGTCAGGGGAACAACATGCTAGACTTCCTAAAAAATGGGGTCACAAATAAAAAAAAAAAAAAAAAAAAAAAAAAAAACCTAACCTAACTCTTAAATCCCAACTCTAACTCTAACTCTAACCTAACTCTAACTCTAACCTAACCTAACTCTAACTCAACTCTAACTCTAACCTAACTCTAACTCTTAAATCCTAACCTAACCTTAACCTAACCTAATCCTAACCTAACCTAACTCTAACTCTAACCTAACCTAACCTAACTCTAACTCTAACCTAACTCTAACCTAACCTAATCCTAACTCTAACTCTTAACTTAACTCTAACCTAACTTAACTCTAATCCTAACTCTTAACCTTAACTCTAACTCTAACCTAACTCTAACTTAACCTAACCTAACCTAACTCTAACTCTAACTCTAACTCTAACTCTAACCTAACCTAACCTAACTCTAACCTAACTCTTAACCTAACTCTAACCTAACCTTAACTCTAACTCCAACCTAACCTTAACTCTAACCTAACTCTAACCTAACTCTAACCTAACTCTAACCTAACCTAACTCTAACCTTAACCTAACCTAACTTAACCTAACTCTAACCTAACTCTTAACCTAACCTAACTCTAATCCTAACTTAACCTAACCTAACCTAACCTAACCTAACTCTAACCTAACCTTAACCTAACTCTTAACTCTAACTCTAACTCTAACTCTAATCCCAACTCTTAACCTAACTCTAACCTAACTCTTAACCTAACTCTAACCTAACTCTAACCTTAACCTAACCTAACCTTAACTCTAACCTAACCTAACTCTAACTCCAACCTAACTCTAACTCTAACCTAACCTAACCTAACCTAACCTAACTCTAACCTAACCTAACCTAACCTAACCTAACCTAACCTTAACCTAACCTAACCTAACCTAACCTAACCTAACCTAACCTAACCTTAACCTAACTCAACCTAACCTAACTCTAACCTAACCTAACCTAACTCTAACCTTAACCTTAACCTAACCTAACCTAACCTAACCTAACCTAATCCCAATCCCAACCTAACCTAACCTAACCTAACCTAACTCTAACCTAACCTAACCTAACCTTAACCTAACCTAACTAACCTAACCTAACCTAACCTAACTCAATCCCAACTCTTAACCTAACTCTAACCTAACCTAACCTAACCTAACCCAACCTAACTCTAACCTAACCTAACCTAACCTAACCTAACCTAACTCTAACCTAACCTAACCTTAACCTAACTCAACCTAACCTTAACCTAACCTAACTCTTAACCTAACCTAACCTAACCTAACCTAAATCTAACCTAACCTAACCTAACCTAACCTAACATACCTAACCTAACCTAACCTAACCTAACCTAACCTAACCTAACCAACCTAAACTAACCTAACCTTAACCTAACCTAACCTAACCTAACTCTAACCTTAAATCCCAATCCCAACCTAACTCAACTCTAACCTAACTCCAACCTTAACCTAACCTAACCTAACCCAACCTAACCTAACCTAACCTAACCTAACCTAACCTTAACCTAATCCCACCTAACCTAACCTAACCTAACCTAACCTAACTCCAACCTAACCTAACCTAACCTAACCTAACCTAACCCAATCCCAATCCTAACCTAACCTAACCTAACCTAACCTAACTCTAACCTTAACCTAACCTAACCTAACCTAACCTACGCTACTCTAACCTAACCTAACCTAACCTAACCTAACCTAACCTAACCTAACCTAACCTAACCTAACCTTAACCTAACCTAACCTAACCTAACCTTAACCTAACCTAACTCTAACCTAACCTTAACCTAACCTAACCTAACCTAACTCTAACCTAACCTAACTCCAACCTAACCTAACCTAACCTAACCTAACCTAACCTAACCTAACCTAACCTAACCTAACCTAACCTAACTCCAACCTAACCCAACCTTAACCTAACCTAACCTAACCTAACCTAACCTAACTCAACCTAACCTAACCTAACCTAACCTAACCTAACCTAACCTAACCTAACCTAACCTAACCTAACCTAACCTTAACCTAACCTAACCTAACCTAACCTAACCTAACCTAACCTAACCTAACCTAACCTTAACTAACCTAACCTAACCTAACCTATCCTTAACCTAACCTAACCTAACCTAACCTAACCTAACCTAACCTAACCTAACCTAACCTAACCTAACCTAACCTAACCTAACCTAACCTAACCTAACCTAACCAACCTAACCTAACCTAACCTAACCTAACCTAACCTAACCCAACCTAACCTAATCCCAACCTTAACCTAACCTAACCTAACCTAACCTAACCTAACCTTAACCTTAACCTAACCTAACCTAACCTAACCTAACCTAACCTAACCTAACCTAACCTAACCCAACCTAACCTAACCTAACCTAACCCAACCTAACCTAACCTAACCTAACCTAACCCAACCCAACCTAACCTAACCTAACCTAACCTAACCTAACCCAACCCAACTCCAACCTAACCCAACCTAACCTAACCTAATCCCAACCTAACCCAACCTAACCCAACCTAACCTAACCCAACCTAACCTAACCTAACCCAACCTAACCTAACCTAACCTAACCTAACCTAACCCAACCCAACTCCAACCTAACCCAACCTAACCTAACCTAATCCTAACCTAACTTAACCTAATCCCAACCTAACCTAACCTAACCCAACCTAACCTAACCAACCTAACCTAACCCAACCCAACCTTAACCTAACCCAACCCAACCCAACCCAACCTAACCTAACCTAACTCCAATCCCAACCTAACCCAACCTAACTCCAACCTAACCTAACCTAACCTAACCTAACCCAACCCAACCTAACCTAACCTAACCTAACCCAACCTAACCTAACTCCAATCCCAATCCTAACTCTAACCTAATCCTAACTTAACTCTTAACCTAACCTAACTTAACTTAACTCTAACTCTAACTTAAATTCTAACTCTAACTTAACTCTAACTTAAATTTAACTTAACTTAACCTAACTTAACTCTAACTTAACTTAAATCCCAACTCTTAACTCTAACTCTAACTCCCAACTTAACTCTAACTCTAACTCTAACTCTAATCCTAACTCTAACTCTAACTTAACTCTAACTCTAATCCCAACTCTAACTTAAATCCTAACTTAAATTTAACTTAACTCTAACTCTAACTTAACCTAATCCCAACTTAACCTAACTTAACTCTAACTTCCAACTCTAACTCTAACTTAAATCCTAACTCTAACTTAACTCTAACCTAATCCCAACTTAACCTAACTTAACTTCTAACTTAACTTAACTTAACTTAAATCCCAACTCTAACTTAACTTAAATCCTAACCTAACTTAACTTAACTTAACTTCTAACTTAACTTAACTCTAACTTCCAACTTAACTCTAACTTGAATCCTAACTCTAACTTAACTTAACTCTAACTTAATCCCAACTTAAATCCTAACTCTAACTCTAACCTAACTTAAATTTAACCTAACTTAACCTAACTTAACTTAAATTTAACTCTAACTCCAACTCTAACCTAACTTAACTTAACTCTAACTCTAACTTAACTCTAACTTAACCTAACTTAACTTAACTTAACTTAAATTTAACTTAAATTTAAATCCTAACTTAAATCCTAACTCTTAACTTAACTTAAATCCTAACTTAACTCTAACTTAACTCTAACTCTAACTCTAACTTAACCTAACTTAAATCCCAACTCTAACTTAACTTAACTTAACTCTAACTTAACTCTAACTTAAATTTAACTTAACTCTAACTCTAACTTAACTTAACTTAATCCTAACTTAACTCTAATCCCAACTTAACTCTAACTTAAATTTAACTTAACTTAACTCTAACTTAACCTAACTCTTAACTCTTAACTTAACTTAACTTAACTTAACTCTAACCTAACTCTAACTTAACTCTAACTCTAACTCTAACTCTAACTAACTCTAACCTAACTCCAACTCTAACTCTAATCCCAACTCTTAACCTAACTCTAACTTAACCTAACCTAACCTAACCTAACCTAACCTAACCTAACCTAACCTAACCTAACCTAACCTAACCTAACTTAACTCTAACCTAACCTAACTCTAACCTAACCTAACCTAACTTCCAACTCTAACTCTAATCCCAACTCTAACCTAACCTAATCCCAATCCTAACTCTAATCCTAACCTAACCTTAACCTAACCTAACCAACCTAACCTAACCAACCTAACCTAATCCTAACTCTAACCTAACCTAACCTAACTCTAACCTAACCTAATCCCAATCCTAACCTAACCTAACCTAACCTGAATCCCAACCTAATCCCAACCTAACTCTAACCTAACTCAACTCTAACTCTAACCTAACCTAATCCCAACTTAACCTAACTTAACCTAACCTAACCTAACTCTAACTCCAACCTAACCTAACCTAATCCTAACCTAATCCTAACCTAATCCCAATCCCAACTTAACTTAAATCCCAATCCCAACCTAACCTAACCTAACCTGAATCCCAACTCTAACCTAACCTAATCCCAACTCTAACTTAATCCCAACTTAACTTAACCTAACTCTAACTCTAACCTAACCTTAACTCTAACTCCAACTCTAACTTAATCCCAACCTAACCTTAACCTAACTCCAACTCTAACTTAACTTAACCTAACTCTTAACTTAACTTAACTCTTAACCTAACTTAACCTAACTCTAACCTAACTCTAACTCCAACCTAACCCAACTCTAACTCTAACTCTAATCCCAACCTAACCTAACTTAACTCTAACTCTAATCCCAACTCTAACTTAATCCCAACTCTAACTCTAATCCTAACTCTAACCTAACCTAACTCCAACTCTAACTCTAATCCCAACCTAACTCTAACTCTAACTCTAACTCTAACTCTTAACTCTAACCTAACTCTAACTCTAACTCTAACTTAACTTAACTCTAACTCTAACTTAACTCTAACTTAACCTAACTTAACCTAACTCTAACTTAACCTAACTCTAATCCTAACTCTAATCCTAACTCTTAACTCTAACTCTAACTCTTAACTCTAACTCTAACCTAACTTAACTTAACTCTTAACCTAACCTAACTCTAACTCTAACTTAACCTAACTCTAACCTAACTCTAACTTAACCTAACCTTAACTCTAACTTCCAACTCTAACCTAACTCTTAACCTAACTCCAACCTAACCTTAACCTAACTTAACTCTAACTCTAACCTAACTCTAACTCTTAACCTAACTCTTAACTCTTAACCTAACCTAACTCTAACTCTAACCTAACTTCCAACTCTAACCTAATCCCAACTCTAACCTAACTCTAACTCTAACCTAACTTAACTCTAATCCCAACCTAATCCCAACCTAACTCTAATCCTAACCTAACCTAACCTAACCTAACTCTAACCTAACCTAATCCTAACCTAACCTAACCAACCTAACCTAATCCCAATCCTAACCTAATCCTAACTCTAACCTAACCTAATCCCAATCCCAACTTAACCTAACTTAAATCCTAACCTAACTCTAACTCCCAACTTAACTTAACTCTAATCCCAACTCTAACCTAACCTAACCTAACCTAACTCAACCTAACTCTAACCTAACCTAATCCCAACTCTAACTTAACTCTAACTCCAACCTAACCCAACTCTAACCTAATCCCAACCTAACCTGAATCCCAATCCCAATCCTAACCTAACCTAATCCCAACCTAACCTAACCTTAACCTAACTCCAACTCTAACCTAACTTAACTCTAACTCTAACCTAATCCCAATCCCAACTCCAACCTAACCTAATCCCAACCTAACCTAACTCTAACCTAACTCTAACTCTTAACCTAACTCCCAATCCCAACTTAACTCTAACTCTAACTCTAATCCCAACTCTAATCCCAACCTAACCTGAACCTAACCTAACCTAACCTAACCTAACCTAACTCTAACTCTTAACTTAACTCTAACTCTAACCTAACCTAACCTAACCTGAACCTAACCTAACCTAATCCCAACTCCAACCCAACCTAACCTGAATCCCAACCTAATCCCAATCCCAATCCCAACCTAACTCCAACCTAACCTAACCCAACCCAACCTAACTCCAATCCCAATCCCAACCTAATCCCAACCTAACTCCAATCCCAATCCCAACCTAACTCAACCTAACCCAACCTAACCTAACTCCAATCCCAACCTAACTCTAATCCTAACTCTAACTCAACTCTAACCTAACTCCAACCTAACCCAATCCCAACCTAACTCAACTCTAACCTAACTCTAACCTAACCCAACCCAACCTAACCTTAACCTTAACCTAACCTAACCCAACCCAACCCAACCTAATCCCAACCTAACCCAACCTAACTCAACCTAACTCTAACCTAACCTAACCTTAACCTAACCTAACCTAATCCCAACCCAACCTAACCTAACCTAACTCAATCCCAACCTAATCCCAACTCAACCTAACCTAACCAACCTAACCTAACCTAACCTAACCTAACCTAACCTAACCTAATCCCAACCTAACCCAATCCCAATCCCAACCCAACCCAACTCCAACCTAACCTAACCCAACCCAACTCCAACCTAACCTAACCCAACCTAACCTAACCTAACCTAACCCAATCCCAACCTAACCCAATCCTAACCTAACCCAACCTAACCTAACCTAACCTAACCTAACCTAACCCAATCCCAACCCAATCCCAATCCCAATCCCAACTCTAACTCTAACCTAACTCTAACCTAACCTAACTCAATCCCAACCTAACTTAACCTAACTTAACCTAACTTAAATTTAACTTAACTTAAATCCTAACTCTAACCTAATCCTAACTTAACTTAAATTTAACTCTAACTCCCAACTTAACTTAAATCCTAACCTAACCTTAACTCTAACTTAAATTTAAATTTAAATTTAACTTAACTTAACTTAAATCCCAACTTAACCTAACTTAAATCCTAACTTAAATCCTAACTTAAATCCCAACTTAAATCCTAACTTAACTCTAACTTAACTTAAATTTAACTCTAACTTAACTCTAACTTAACTCTAACTTAACTTAACCTAACTTAAATTTAAATCCTAACTTAACTCTAACTCTAACTCTAACTTAACTCTAACTTAACTTAACTTAACTCTTAACTCTAACTCTAACTTAACTCTAACTCTAACTTAACTCTAACCTAATCCTAACTTAACCTAACTTAACTCTTAACTCTAACCTAACTCTAACTCCCAACTTAACTTAACTTAACTCTAACCTAACTCTAACCTAACTCTAACTTAACTCTAACCTAACTTAACTTAACCTAACTTAACTTAAATTTAACTTAACTTAACTCTAACTCTAATCCTAACCTAACTCTAACTTAACTTAACTCTAACTTAACCTAACTCTAACTCTAACTCTAACCTAACTCTAATCCTAACTCTAACTCTAACTCTAATCCCAACTTAACTTAACTCTAACCTAACTCTAACTCTAATCCTAACTCTAACCTAACTTAACTCTAACTTAACTTAACTCTAACCTAACTCTTAACTTAACTTAACCTAACCTTAACTCTAACTCCCAACTTAACTCTAACCTAACTCTTAACTCTAACCTAATCCCAACTCTAACTCTAACCTAACTTAACTCTAACTTAACCTAATCCTAACTTAAATTTAACTTAACTCTAACCTAACTCTAACTCTAACTCTAACTTAACTTAACTCTAACTTAATCCCAACTTAACTCTAACCTAACTTAACCTAACTTAACCTAATCCCAACTTAACTCTAACCTAACTTAACTCTAACTCTAACCTAACCTAACTTAAATCCTAACTCTAACTTAAATCCTAACCTAACCTAACCTAACTCTAACCCAACCTAACCTGAATCCCAATCCCATCCCAACCTAACTCCAACCCAACCTAACTCTAACTCTAATCCTAACTCTAATCCCAACCTAATCCCAATCCCAACCTAATCCCAACCTAACCTGAACCTAACCTAACCTAACTCTAACTCTAACTCTAACCTAATCCCAATCCTAACTTAAATCCTAACTCTAACCTAATCCTAACCTAACTCTGAATCCCAACCTAACCTTAACTCTAACCTAACTCTTAACTCTAACTTAAATCCTAACTCTAACTTAACCTAACTCTAATCCCAACCTAATCCCAACCTAACCTAACTTAACCTAATCCCAACTCTAACCTAACTCTAACTTAACCTAACTCTAACCTAACTTAACCTAATCCCAACTTAACCTAACCTAATCCCAACTCTAACTCTAATCCCAACCTAACTCTAATCCCAACTTAACCTAACCTAACTCTTAACTCTAACCTAACCTAACTCTGAATCCCAATCCCAACTTAACTTAACTCTAACTTAAATCCTAACTTAACCTAATCCCAATCCCAACCTAATCCCAACCTAACCCAATCCCAACCTAATCCCAATCCCAATCCCAACCTTAACCTAACCTAACCTAACTCCAACTCCAACCTAACCCAACCCAACCCAACCCAACCCAACCCAACCCAACCTAACCTTAACCTAACCTAACCTAACCCAACCCAACCCAACCTAACCTAACCCAACCTAATCCCAACCTAACTCTAAATTTAACTTAACTCTAACTTAACTCTAACTTAACCTAACTCTAACTCTAACTCAACCTAACTCTAACTCTAACCTAACCTTAACCTAACTCTAACCTAACTCTAACTCTAAATTTAACTTAACTTAACCTAACTCTAACTCTAACCTAACCTAATCCTAACCTAACTCTAACCTAACCTAACTCTAACCTAACTCTTAACTCTAACTCTAATCCTAACTTAACTCTAACCTAACTCTAACTCCAATCCCAACCTAACCTAACCTAACCTAACCTGAATCCCAACCTAACTCTAACTTAACCTAACTTAACCTAACTCTAACTCTAACCTAACTCTAACCTAACTCTAACCTAACCTAATCCTAACTTAAATCCTAACCTAACCTAACCTAACCTAACCCAATCCCAACTCTAACTCTAATCCCAACCTAACCTAACCTAACCTAACCTAACCTAACTCTAATCCTAACCTAACCTAACTCTAACTCTAACCTAATCCCAACTCTAACCTAATCCCAACCTAACCTAACCTAACCTAATCCCAATCCTAACCTAACCCAACTCTAACCTAACCTAATCCCAACCTAACCTAACCTAACTCCAACTCTAACCTAACCTAACCTAACCTAACTCTAACCTAACCTTAACTCTAACTCTAACTCTAACTCTAACTCTAACCTTAACTCTAACCTAACTCTAACCTAACCTAACCTTAACCTAACCTTAACCTAACCTAACCTAACTCTAACCTAACCTTAACCTAACTCCAACTCTAACCTAACTCTAACCTAACCTAACCTAACCTAACCTAACCTAACCTAACCCAACTCTAACTCTTAACTCTAACCTTAACCTAACCTAACCTAACTCTAACCTAACCTAACCTAACCTAACCTAACCTAACCTAACCTAATCCTAACCTAACTCTAACCTTAACCTTAACCTTAACCTAACCTTAACCTAACCTAACCTAACCTTAACTCTAACCTAACCTAACCTAACCTAACTCTAACCTTAACCTAACCTAACCTTAACCTAACCTAACTCTGAATCCCAACTCTAACCTAACTCCAACCTAACTCTAACCTAACCTAACCTAACTCTAACCTTAACTCTAACTCTAACTCTAACCTAACCTAACTCTAACTCTAACCTAACCTAACTCTGAATCCCAACCTAATCCCAACTTAACCTAACTCCAACCTAACCTAACCTAACCTAACCTAACCTAACCTTAACCTTAACCTTAACCTAACCTTAACCCAACCTAACCTAACCTAACCCAACCTAATCCCAACCTAACTCAACCCAACCTAACCTGAACCTAACCTAACCAACCTAACCTAACCTAACCTAACCTAACCTAACCTGAACCTAACCTAACTCCAACTCTAACCTAACCTAACTCCAACCTAACCTAACCTAACCCAACCCAACCTAACCCAACCCAACCCAATCCCAATCCCAATCCCAACTCTAACCTAATCCCAATCCCAACCTAACCTGAATCCCAATCCCAACCTAACCTAACTCTTAACTCTAACCTAATCCCAATCCTAACTCTAATCCTAACTCTAACCTAATCCCAACTCTAACTCTAACTTAAATCCTAACTCTAATCCCAACTTAACTCTAATCCCAACCTAACTTAACTCTAACTTAACTCTAACTCTTAACCTAACCTAACTTCCAACTCTAACCTAACTCTTAACTCTAACCTAATCCTAACCTAACTCTAATCCCAACTCTAATCCCAATCCTAACCTAACTCTTAACTTAACTCTTAACTCTAACTCTTAACCTAACCTAACTCTAACTCTAATCCTAATCCCAACTTAACCTAACTCTAATCCCAACTTAACTCTAACTTAACCTAACCTAACCTTAACTCTAACCTAACTCTAACCTAACCTAACTCCAATCCCAACCTTAACCTAACTCTAATCCTAACTTAAATCCTAACTCTAACTCTAACCTAACTCTAACTCTAACTTAACTCTTAACCTAACCTAACTCTTAACTCTAACTTAACCTAACTCTAACTCTAACTCTTAACTCTAACTCTAACTCTAACCTAACTCTAACTCTAACTCAACTCTAACCTAACCTAACCCAATCCCAATCCTAACCTAATCCCAACCTAACCTTAACTCTAACTCTAATCCCAACTCTAACCTAATCCCAACTCTGAATCCCAACCTAACCTAACTCTAACCTAACCTAACTCAACCTAACCTAACTCTAACCTAACCTAACCTAACTCTAACCTAACCTAACCTAACCTAACTCAACTCTAACCTAACCTAACCTAACTCTAACCTAACCTAACCTAACCTAACCTAACCTAACCTAACCTAACCTAACCTAACCTTAACTCTAACCTAACTTAACCTAACTCTAACCTAACTCTAACCTAACCTAACCTAACCTAACCTAACCTAACCTAACCTAATCCTAACCTAACCTAACCTAACCTAACTCTTAACTCTAACCTAACCCAACCTAACCTAACCTAACCTTAACCTAACCTTAACCTAATCCTAACTCTAACCTAATCCTAACCTAACCTAACCTTAACCTAACCTAACTAACCTAACCTAACCTAACCTAACCTTAACCTAACCTAACCTAACTCTAACCTAACCTAACCTTAACCTAATCCTAACCTAATCCCAACTTAACCTAACTCTAACCTAACTCTAACCCAATCCCAACCTAACCTTAACCTAACCTTAACCTTAACCTAACCTAACCTAACTCTAACCTAACTCTAACCTAACCTTAACCTTAACCTAACCTAACCTAACCTAACCTAACCTAATCCCAATCCCAACCTAACCTAACCTAACCTAACCTAACCTAACCTAACCCAACCTAACCTAACCTAACCTAACCTAACCTTAACCTAACTCTAACCTAACCTAACCTTAACCTAACCTAACCTAACCTAACCTTAACCTAACCTAACTCTAACCTAACCTAACCTAACCTAACCTAATCCTAACCTAACCTAATCCCAACTCCAACCTAACCTAACCTAACCTAACCTAACCTAACCTAACCTAACCTAACCTTAACCTAACCTAACCTAATCCCAACCTAACCTTAACCTAACCCAATCCCAACCTAACCTTAACCTAACTCTAACCTAACTCCAACCTAACCCAACCTTAACCTAACCTAACCTAACCTAACCTAACTCCAATCCCAATCCTAACCTAACCTAACCTAACCTAACTCAACCTAACCTAACCTAACCTAACTCTAACCTAACCTAACCTAACCTTAAATCCCAACCTAACCTAACTCCAACCTAACTCTAACCTAACCTAACCTAACCTTAACTCCAATCCCAACTCTAACCTAACCTTAACCTAACCTAACCTAACCTAACCTAACCTAACCTAACCTAATCCCAACTCTAACTCTAACCTAACTCTAACCTAACCCAACCTAACCTAACTCCAACCTAACCTAACCTAACCTAACCTAACCTAACTCCAACCTAACCTAACCTAACTCTAACCTAACCTAACCTAACCTAACTCCAACCTAACCTAACCTAACCTAACCTAACCTAACTCTAACCTAACCTAACTTAACTCTAACCTAACCTAACCTAACCTTAACCTAACCCAACCTAACCTAACCTAACCAACCTAACCTAACCCAATCCCAACCTTAACCTAACCTAACTTAAATCCCAACCTAACTCAACCTAACCTAACCTAACCTAATCCCAATCCCAACCTTAACCTAACCTAACTAACCTAACCTAACCTAATCCCAACTCTAACCTAACCTAACCTAACTTAACTTAACTCTAACCTAACCTAACTTAACTCTAACCTAACCTAACCTAACCTTAACCTAACCCAACCTAACCTAACCTAACCAACCTAACCTAACCCAATCCCAACTCTAACTCTAATCCTAACCTAACCTTAACTCTAACTCCAACCTAACTCAACCTAACCTAACCTAACCTAATCCCAATCCCAACCTTAACCTAACCTAACCTAACCTAACCTAACCTAATCCCAACTCTAACCTAACCTAACCTAACTTAACTTAACTTAACCTAACTTAACTTAACTTAACTTAAATCCTAACTCTAACCTAATCCTAATCCTAACCTAACTCCAACTCTAACTCTAACTTAACTCTAACCTAATCCTAACCTAACTCCAACTCTAACCTAACCTAATCCCAATCCCAACCTAACCTAATCCCAACCTAACCTAATCCTAATCCTAACTCTAACCTTAACCTAACCTAACCTTAACCTTAACCTAACCTTAACCTAACCCAACTCTAACCTAACCTAACTCAACCTAACCTAACCTAACCTAATCCTAACCTAATCCTAACTTAACTCTAACCTAACTCTAACTCTAACTCTAACTCTAACTTAACTCTAACCTAACTCTTAACCTAACCTAACTCAACTCTAACCTAACCCAACCCAACCTAACCTAATCCTAATCCTAACTTAACTCTAACCTAACCTAATCCTAACTTAACTCTAACTCTAACCTTAACCTAACCCAACTCCAACCTAACCCAACTCCAACCTAACCTAACCTAACCAACCTAACCTAACTCTAACTTAACTCTAATCCTAACTCTAACTCTAACCTAACCTAACCTTAACCCAACCTAACCTTAACTCTAACCTAACCTAACTCCAACTCTAACCTAACTCCAACCTAACCTAATCCCAATCCCAACCTTAACCTAACCTAACCTAACTCTAACCTAACTCCAACCTAACCTAACTTAACTCTAACTTAACCTAACCTAACCTAACTCTAACTTAAATCCTAACTCTAACTCTAACTCTAATCCTAACCTAACTCAACCTAACCTAACCTAACCTAACCCAACCTAACCTAACTCAACCTAACCTAACCCAACTCTAACTTAACTTAAATCCTAACTCTAACTCTAACCTTAACCTAACCCAACCTAACCTAATCCCAACCTAACCTAACCTAATCCCAATCCCAATCCCAACCTAACCTAACTCTAACCTAATCCCAACCTAACCTAACTCTAATCCTAACTCTAACCTTAACCTAACCTAACCTAACCTAATCCCAATCCCAACCTAACCTAATCCTAACCTAACCTAACCTAACCCAACCTAACCTAACCTTAACCTAACCTAACCTAATCCTAACCTAATCCCAACCTAACCCAACCTAACCTAACCAACCTAACCTAATCCTAACCTAACCTAACCACCTATATCTTTTGTGTATTAGAGTCTTAAGCATTCCAAATTGGTTTTTGTTGTAGCATTTGTTCAGTGTAATCGTTAGACAGTCATCCTGCGCCGCATTTAGGCCATTTCTAGTCTAGTTGTAATCAGTTATTTTTAGTTTCATAATTACGTAATTTTATTCCATTTGTAAAATTTTCATGTCTTCGTTTTTCGTGCTGATTTTGTAACCTAACCTAACCTAACTCTAATCCCAACCTAACCTAATCCCAACCTAACCTAACCCAACTCTAACCTAACCCAACCTAACTCAACTCTAACCTAACTCTAACTTAACCTAACCTAACCTAACCTAACCTAACTCTAACCTAACTCCAACTCTAACTCTAACCTAACCTTAACTCTAACTTAACTTAAATCCTAACCTAACCTTAACTCTAACCTAATCCCAACCTAACCTAATCCCAACCTAACCTAACTCTAATCCCAACTCTAACTTAACTCTAACCTAACCTAACCTAATCCTAACCTAATCCTAATCCTAACTCTAACCTAACTCAACTCTAACCTAACTCTAACTTAACTTAAATCCTAACCTAACTCCAACTCTAACTCTAACTTAAATCCTAACTTAACTCTAACCTAATCCCAACCTAACCTAACCTAACCTAACTCTAATCCCAACCTAACCTAATCCTAACCTAACCCAATCCCAACTCTAACCTAACTCTTAACCTAACTCTAACTTAACCTAACTTAACTTAACCTAACCTAATCCCAATCCTAACCTAACTCTAATCCCAACTCTAACTCTAATCCCAATCCCAATCCCAACCTAACTCCAACCTAACCTAACTTAACTCTAATCCCAACTCTAACCTAATCCCAACCTAACCTAACCTAATCCTAATCCTAACTTAACTTAACCTAACCTAACCTAATCCTAACCTAATCCTAACCTAACCTAACCACCTATATCTTTTGTGTATTAGAGTCTTAAGCCGCGGTGATCGACCTTACTGAGGCAAGTAATAATGACAACCTGTGATAAATCAATTCCCAGAATAAAGGAGAACAATCACAAACCACACTGGTGGGATCTAAGATTTAGCTAGACAGAAAGCTAGCATGAAGAGAATCCGACGAAAAATTGAGGAGCGAACCTCGCAGGAAGCTCCTTTATAATAGCGGAGTACCTAGAAGCCAAAACAGCATATAAGCAGCAAATTCAGATAGCCATCACAGAGAGCTGGAAGAGCTTTGCGCGAGTCAGAATCGGGAGACCATGTGGGAGCGCATTTACCGCGTTCTAAGATCTGTGGGGATAAAAGAGACGATGAACAATTGAAAGATCCTCAAACCGGTAATATGTTATCCCCACCTGGCGGCCCTGCTCTGCCGAAACGTTCTTCCCGGAAAGATTGCAAGGAGACGGACAACGCTGAACACGCAGCAATCAGGGCCTCGACTGAGGCACCACAGACCACCTACTCACCAACTGGCACTGACACGAAAAGCTTCACTCGCTGAAGAAGTCCTAAACACATTGACTGAAATGAGCCCAAAAAGGCCCCGGAGAGGACGGTTCAATTCTCAGATATCTGCCTAAAAGTATTCATGACAGAGAAAGACACGCTCCTATCAATATATAACGCCTGGTCTTAGATTACGTTACTTCAAATGTTGTTTAAAGGCAGTTATAAGTAATTCCCAAACCAGGAAAGGACGATTATGCCGCAGCGAAATCCTTACACCCATCGGATCGCTGCCGGTGTTGGGGAAGACACTGAAAAGTTATTTACCAACAGAATATCGTGTGGTCACTGGAGAGGGCCGCGCACTCAGCCCAAGGCAGTACGGCTTCCGACCGCAGAGGAGTTAATGGAGACGCCTCATGATGCCATGACCACGATCAAAGAAGGTTTAAAACACCGAAATTGATCGGGTCGTATCCCCTGACATCGAGGGCGCGTTCGACAACGCCTGGTGGCCGGCCATACTAAGGAACTGGGAAACAAAGAAATCGACACTGCAACCCTTGGGCTGGTGCGCAGTTACCTCTCAAACAGATCAGTAGAGATACGCTACGCAGGAGCCAGCGCCATTCGCAACACGAGCAGTTGTTGCATCCAGGGTCCACTCTGCGGACCCATTCTTGAATACGCACTGGACCCACTACCGCAGGCAGCAGACAGTCTTTGATATAACACGCGCAGGCTTTCGCCGATGACATCCTAGTCATCGCAGCGGAAGACTGCAATCGACAGATTGGAATCTTCCTAACCGGGGCCTCGATCTAATCTCTCAAAATGGGGAAAGCCCATAAGTTACACTTTTGCCGCTCAAAAGACACAAGCAATTTTCATTATTCAGACGCCTCAAATACCGTCAGCCAAAGGTGGTATTTGAGGGAATCGAGATCCCACTACAGGTAGCCTAAAAGTTCTGGGTCTAATAATAGACTTCCGAACCTAAACTTTGGTGACCACATCGCCGAAAGACACCGTAAGGCAGTGAACATCTTTAAATCTGTCACAAGAGCGGCAAGTGCACACTGGGGCCTTTAATAGCGGCATCCTCCGCACAATTTATAAAACGGTTGTAGAACCGACATCCTCATGGGCGAACGTCTGCTGAAGCCAGAAAACAGAAGACAGAACCGTCGAAAGCTGACCAAATCATTAAGAAGCTTTGCTATTCGCATAGCAAAAGCGCATAGAACAACTTCTACAACGGCATCGGCGGTTCTGGCAGACGTCTTGCCGCTGGATCTAAGAGCCGAAGAACAATTGAAGATCTTTGAGATTGCTGGGAACCGCTCTCAGCTCTCCCAGGAAGGAAGCTGGAACGAAGGACGCATCTCGTTCTCACCCGATGAATCGCACCAAACGCAGATTCATCGAGATAAACACCTCAGATGAACTGGAAAGACTGAACAGAGATCAGGCCCTCATCTATACGGATGGCAGCAAACTGAGGGGAGAGTTGGAGCGGCAGTCACAATCTGGTGCGGAGAAGAGGAGCAATTAAAGAAGAAAATAAGACTAGAAAACTTTTGGTAGCGTTTACCAAGCCGAACTAGCAGCAATTAAAAAGGCACTGGAACTAGTCATAAAAGTCTAAAAATACGCGAAAGTAACGCTGCTATTCGACTCTAGGTCTGCCATGCAGTCCGTGTGCAACTCTGCTTCACTTCACCCCTAGCGAACGAAACGCACAAACTCTTAAACGAGGCCGAGAGCATAGGTCTAGAAATCCAATTAGCCTGGATCAAGGCTCACTGGGTCTTCCGGCAACGAACGCGCCGACGAACTTGCTAAAAGCGCTGCATTGACATCAAAGGAAACCCCAACATACGACAGGTTCCCACTTCCTTGCCAAGAAAGTATTAAGGAATGAAACAATCACTGTCTGGCAGAGGAGATACGAAGAATGTCCCCAACAAGCACAATAAAGTTTTTCAAGACGTAAGAGTCGCCACCCACAGGGTGTTTAGGAACGTCAATCACCCAACGTCAGTACACAATACTTAACGGGCCATGGAGGCATCAGAGCATTCATAGATTTGGGCTGGCTCCAGACCCGTTTTGTTCGTGCAATGGCACAAGTAATGAGACCGGAACATATATTTCCTCACAGAATGCCCAAGATTCTCTAGGCAAAATACGATTGTGAGCAAGAAATTAAAATAACTATTACCAGGGACAATCTTGCACAGATTGTGCTGGACGACGGCAGCAGGGACATCGTTCTTTAAATATTGTAAAAAATAATGCGGTTGGCAGCCAAGGCAAACGGGTCTACCGTTGTCTAATCCGCAAGCATAACACAAAACTTGTCAAAGACGTAGTGGTCAGGCACCAATACCCAAGTTGGCGTAACCACAGAACCTGGACCCAAATCAAATCAGACCAGAAATAACTGTATATTAACCAATAAATCTCACTATCATAAATCAATTCAATCATATTAAATCTATTTCAATTCCCGAATGCAAACTAAATTGACATCCGATTATTATTTCCCTCATCACATACAAATCAATTTCACATATTCCAAATCTAACACAATAGCGATATTAAGACACTATTAAATGCAAACCCAATATTGGTAATATAGAAACAGCACTACATAGCGCTTAATCAGGCATACAATGTGTAAATACTTTATAAAAGTAAGGGCTCTGGTACTGTAACCTGTACCCTGCGTGGAACAGGTTGTCATGAAAACCCAGAATCCAAAACTAAATCAAGGAAATGTATGTGTAAACATTCAATAATAATAAACTGTCGCAAAGATTTAAAATTAAAATCATTTAAATATATAATTGCAATTTAATGAATTTATATAGAATAATAATATGATAAAATCAATTCATACATTCCAAATCTACTACAATTACGCAATTAAAATATCATTGAAATACAATTATATAATATCAATACACTATATAGTAATAGCACTAGTTATTAAGCATGTAAATACTTAGCAATGAAATATACTGTTCAAGTACTGTTGCCTGATTCTGCGCAGAACAGGCTATCACGAAAACCCAAAAAAAAAAATTAATTAATGTAATAAATCTAAAATAATTCCTGTTTACTAATAAACAAAAATATAATGTAACAAAATGTACATAAAACAATAATATTAATTTGTAACGTTGGCCGGGACGGATATAAAAAAAAAAAAAAAAAAAAAAAAAAAAAAAAAAAAAAAAAAAAAAAAAAAAAAAAAAAAAAAAAAAAAAAAAAAAAAAAAAAAAAAAAAAAAAAAAAAAAAAAACCTAACCTAACTTAAATTTAACTTAACCTAACTTAATCCCAACTCTAATCCCAACCTAATCCCAACCTAACCTAATCCTAACTTAACTTAAATTTAACTTAACTCTAACCTAACCTAACCTAACCTAACCTAACTCAACCTAACCTAAAACTAACCTTAACCTAACCTAACCCAACCTTAACCTAACCTAACCTAACCTAACCTAACCTAACCTAACCTAACCTAACCTAACCTAACTCTAACCTAATCCTAACCTAATCCTAACCTAACCTAACCTAACCTAATCCCAACTCTAACCTAACTCTAACTCTAACCTAACCTAACCTAACCTAACCTTAACCTAACCTAACCTAACCTAACCTAACCTAACCTAACCTAACCCAACCTAACTCAACCTAACCTAACCTTAACCTAACCTAACCTAACCTAACCTTAACCTAACCTAACCTAACCTAACCTAACCTAACCTAACCTAACCTTAACCTAACCTAACCTAACCTAACCTAACCCAACCTAACCTAACCTAACCCAACCTAACCTAACCTAACCTTAACCTTAACCTTAACCTAACCTAACCTAACCTAACTCTAACCTAACCTAACCCAACCTAACCTAACCCAACCTAACTCCAACCTAACCTAACCTAACCCAACCTAACCTAACCTAACCTAACCTAACCTAACCTAACCTTAACCCAACCTAACCTAACCTAACCTAACCTAACCTTAACCTTAACCTAACCTAACCCAACCTAACCTAACCTAACCTAACCTAACCCAACCTTAACCTAACCTAACCTAACCTAACCTAACCTAACCTAACCTAACCTAACCTAACCTAACCTAACCTAACCTAACCCAACCTAACCTAACCTAACCTAACCTAACCTAACTCCAACCTAACCTAACCTAACCTTAACCTAACCTTAACCTAACCTAACCTAACCCAACCTAACCTTAACCTAACCTAACCTTAACCTAACCTAACCTAACTCCAACCTAACCTAACCTAACCTAACCTAACCTAACCTAACCTAACCTAACCTAACCTAACCTAACCTAACCTAACCTAACCCAATCCCAACCTAACCTAACCTAACCTAACCTAACCTAACTCCAACCTAACCTAACCTAACCTAACCTAACCTAACCCAACCCAACCTAACCTAACCTAACCTAACCTAACCTTAACCTAACCTAACCTAACTCTAACTCTAACTCTAACTCTAACCTAACCTAACCCAACCTAACCTGAATCCCAATCCCAACTCTAACTTAACTTAAATCCTAACTTAAATTTAACTTAACTTAACTCTAAATTTAACTTAACTTAACTTAACTTAAATCCTAACCTAACTCAACCTAACCTAACTCTAACCTAACTCTAATCCTAACTTAAATTTAACTTAACTTAAATTTAAATTTAACTTAACTTAATCCCAACTTAACTTAACTTAACTTAACTCTAAATTTAACTTAACCTAACCTAATCCTAACCTAACCTGAATCCCAATCCCAACTCCAATCCCAATCCCAACTCTAACTTAATCCCAACTTAACCTAACCTAACTTAAATTTAAATTTAAATTTAACTTAACTTAACCTAACCTAACTCTAATCCTAACTCTAACTCTTAAATCCTAACTTAAATTTAACTCTAACTTAAATTTAAATTTAACTTAACCTAACCTAACTTAAATTTAACTTAACCTAACCTTAACCTAACCCAACTCTAACCTAACTTAAATTTAAATTTAACTTAACTTAACTTAACTTAAATTTAAATTTAACTTAACTTAACTTAAATTTAACTCTAACTTAACTTAAATTTAACTTAACTCTAACTTAAATTTAAATTTAACTTAACCTAACTTAACTTAACTCTAACTTAACCTAACTCTAATCCCAATCCCAACTTAACTCTAACTCTAATCCCAATCCCAATCCCAACCTAACCCAACCCAACCCAACCTAACCTAATCCCAACTCTAACTCTAACTTAACTTAACTTAAATTTAACTTAACTTAACTCTTAACTTAACTCTAACCTAACCTAACTCCAACCTAACCCAACCTAACCTAACCTAATCCTAACTTAACTTAAATCCTAACCTAACTCCAACCTAACCTAACCTAACTTAACTTAACTTAACTCTAACTTAAATTCTAACTTAAATCCTAACCTAACTTAACCTAACCTAACTCCAACCTAACCCAACTCCAACCTAACCCAATCCCAATCCCATCCCAACTCCAACCTAACCTAACCTGAATCCCAACCTAACCTGAATCCCAACCTAACCCAATCCCAACTCCAATCCCAATCCCATCCCAACTCCAACCTAACCCAACTCTAACCTAACCTAATCCTAACCTAACTCAATCCCAACCTAACCTAACCTAACTTAACCTAACTCTAATCCCAATCCCAATCCCAATCCCAACTCCAACCTAACCCAACTCCAACCTAACCTAACCTGAATCCCAATCCCAACTCCAATCCCAATCGCGCTCGCGCTCGCCCCGTACGCAGCGTTACTGAAGCGCTCCGTGTTTAAAAAATCACGAAAGTGGGTAAAGTTCTGTGAAAACAGACGTATTATATATCAAAAGACGCAGAAAAGTGTAAACAATGTGATGGTGTAGTTTTTATTAACAATTTATTTACTTTTAAACCCATTTTGGGTGAAAAACTGTTTTTAATACAATAATTGTGCGGAGTTGTCAACTTCAATCGCGTGCGGCACTCGATTTGTCGCGATGACCCCCCTATATTTTTTGTGTTTTAGATAGACCACCTATCTATCCTTCTGTGTGTCAAATCTCAGATTTTTCTGAACAATAGTTTTTAAGCTACAGACTATTTTTCGTTAATAGGACCCTACTGTTTACGTAATTTTAAATCTTCGTAAGACTTTTTTGTTTATTAATATTAGTGTTTAATTTTAGTTTTAAAGTGCAGTGCTGACACAAAAAATAATTTTATTATAAAACTTTGTACATTAGGCCGCTTTCCCCCGCAATTTATGTTGTAATCGCTTGCGATGTCGAGTAAGACGACCGCAGCGGATAACCTCTCCCCGCTCTACCGGCGGGGTGGAGGAACTGCGATGTAGACACGTTCTTAAGTTGCTGTCTACAAACTCACCGAATGCATAAACAAAGCCGTGACTGAGGGTAAATCGGTCACGGCAGCCAACAAGCGGCTCATTACTTTGGCCGCGACGGAGATTCGTCGATGCGGCCATATTGGCTAGCATCACTCCTGATGCAGCACCACACCTCGCGCTCACACCCATCGACAGCGACCTAAAGGCTGACATCGTGGCCTGTGTGCGTGACGAGATGGCCAAGTTCAAGGGGCAGATTTCAGCGCAGCTCCAGCAGACTCGGACCACGTCATACGCTCAGGCCGCAATGACCGGCCGCACTCCAGCGACTCAGGGCGGTGGCGCCACAGCTTCGGCCACGCCTGCACCACCACCTGCGACTGCCCGCCATCATCGTGAGTACGGTGGCGGAGACTAAGACCAGGCAAGAGGTGATCTCGCTTTCAAGAAAAAGCATCACGTACCGCGAATCATCATACGCACCGGCACGCATCCAAGCTGTGTCGAACAACAAACTGCGTATCGAATTTGATACCACGACCCAGCGGGATGACACGTTGCAGAGATTAAAAACACGATCAGAGATTAAGGCTGAACCTGTCCGCAGACTTAAGCCTATGATAATAATGAAAGGCGTCTCAAAAGACACTCCTGCTGAAGATCTCGTCGCCATCATCAAGGTTCAAACACTGAACTCGGCGAGATAATCGGCAGCGAACCTGAGAACTTGAAATTACGCTTTAAGCGCAATAATAAGAACCAGAACTTATACAACGCAGTTCTGTTAGCGGAACCGAAGGTATACAGGAAAAATGGTGGATATGGCAGGATTGCCGTAGACCACCAGAAGATCCACGTTGCCAGCTTCTCTCCATTCCTTCAGTGCCATAAATGCCTGCAATTCGGGCATATGCGTTCCCACTGTACAGCGGCCGTGAGCCCTGTTCACTGTGCTAGCACCGAACATCGCTGTTGAGTGCCCAAGCAAAGACGCTCCGAACTCAGCGAAATGTTTTAATTGTGTTGCGCATAATGATAAGTTTAAAACAAAATGACATTAAACACACCGCGAACTCAATGTTCCGTCTAATGCCTGCGAGCCATGAGAGAGAGAGTCGACAACAGAGTAGACTACGAGCGTAGCCTCTCTCTCCTCACGGTCAGCGACGATTGAGCAGTTTTTTTTTCAACTTTTACATCTAAATTTTACCATTTTAATATAACTGTTATATACTATTTTTTTATATCTACAAGTCATGTCATTCATCACATTAAATTGCCTCAATTAACCATGTTAAATTTGTGTCATGTACGTGCCGCCGCCCTTCCCGGGTTGCGAACGGTGCACCGTATCTAACGGCTAGCACCGCTGAGCATGCGGGAGCGGCCACGGCACCGTTTAAAATTTTTAATTGTTTATATTTTACTACAACCGACTGCGTGCTGTATCGCTCTTTCGTTCGCCCTGCCCTCGCGCATTCCGCGAAGGGACCGGGGCTCAAGCGGTGTCTATTTTTAGATGCGGCGACGCAGTTCAATTGTTTATGCAATCTTAGTAATAATTTCTTTTGTAATTACTTCAAAATCCTTATGATAGGTCTAGCTCTAAGAAATTAGTACTAATATAGAATAGATATTTGTATACAAAAGAATTGTTGTTGATCTTTTGCTGCATATAATGTTGTCATATATTTATGTTTATTTTCTTTACAATCTTGCTATTTTTTCTTTATTAAATTATATTAGCCAGCTTTGCAAGCATTCAATTAACTAATCACGTCAAATTTGTGTCTAATTACGTGCCGCCGCCCTTCCCGGGTTGCGAACGGTGCACCGTATCTAACGGCTAGCACCGCTGAGCATGCGGGAGCGGCCACGGCACCGTTTAAACTTTTATCGCTCCGTCTTAATTTGTTTATATTTTTACTTGCACAACCGATTATGCGTTGGTGTCGCTCTGCCTTCCGCCCTCACTCCCTCGGCGCCTTCCGCGAAGGGACCGGGGCCCCAAGCGATGTCTATTTTTAGATGCGGCGACGCAGTTCAATTGTTTATGTTATCGTATTTATTATTTCTTTTCCTCTTTGTAATTCCTTTACAAAATCTTAAGATAGGTCTAGCATTAAGAAATTAGCACTAATTTAGAATAGATACTTGTATATAGATAAATAATTGTTGTTTTGCATTATATAATGTCGTCATATATTTATGTTTATTTTCACGATCATGCTATCTATCATTCATTAAATTATTGTAGACAAGCTTTGGAAATACCTTAATTAATTAAGTACGACAAATTTGTGTTTACGTGCCGCCGCCCTTCCCGGGTTGCGAACGGTGCATCGTATCTGTCTGCGAGCACCGCTGAGCATGCGGGATCGGCCACGGCACAGTTTAAACTTTTATCGCTCCGTCTTAATTTGTTTATATTCTTACTCTCTATAATAAACTCGACTCTATGCCCTCTGGCTCGTCTTCGGCTCCCCGCGCTCCGCCGCGATGGGACCGGGGCCCCAAGCGATGTCTATTTTAGATGCGGCGACGCAGTTCAATTGTTTATGTTATCGTATTTATTATTTCTTTTCCTCTTTGTAATTCCTTTACAAAATCTTAAGATAGGTCTAGCATTAAGAAATTAGCACTAATTTAGAATAGATACTTGTATATAGATAAATAATTGTTGTTTTGCATTATATAATGTCGTCATATATTTATGTTTATTTTCACGATCATGCTATTTTTCTTTTATTAAATTATATTAGGCCAGCTTTGCAAGCATTCGACACTAATCAAGTTAAATTTGTATCTAATTACGTGCCGCCGCCCTTCCCGGGTTGCGAACGGTGCATCGTATCCCATGGCGAGCACCGCTGAGCATGCGGGATCGGCCACGGCACAGTTTAAACTTTTATCGCTCCGTCTTAATTTGTTTATATTTTTACTTTTACAACCGACTGCGCGCTGCGTCGCCCTCGTCTTCGCCCTCTGCCTCATGCCCGGCCGCTAAGGACCGGGGCCCCAAGCGATGTCTATTTTAGATGCGGCGACGCAGTTCAATTGTTTATGTTATCGTATTTATTATTTCTTTTCCTCTTTTGTAATTCCTTTACAAAATCTTAAGATAGGTCTAGCATTAAGAAATTAGCACTAATTTAGAATAGATACTTGTATATAGATAAATAATTGTTGTTTTGCATTATATAATGTCGTCATATATTTATGTTTATTTTCTTTTACGATCATACTATTTACCATTTATTAAATTGCAGTAGGCCAGCTTTGTAAATACCTCACTATTTAATTACGTCAAATTAGTGTTTAAGATACGGCACATGCCGCCGACATTCCCGGGCTGCGAACGACGCCCGTATTTTATTGCGAGCATCGCCGCTCGGGAGTGGCCGTGGCATGGTTTAAATTGTACATCGCTCCTTACAACTTGTTATTGCTGTGACCGTTAGCGCATCATGCCTCTGCGTCTTCGTTCTGCCCTCAAGTGCATGACGCGTCGGGACCGTGACCTTCAAGCGGCGTTTAATTTTAGATACGGCGACGCAGTTCAATTGTTTATGTTATCGTATTTATTATTTCTTTTTCTTTAGTAACTCTTCTAAATCCTAATGTTAAGGTCTAGCTTTTAAGAAATTAGCACTAATTTAGAATATATACTTGTATACATATAACTGCTCTTTTGCATTATATAATGTTGTTATATACTTATGTTTATTTTACGATTATACAATCTAACATTTATTAAACTATAGTAGGCCATCTTTGTAAATACTTCAATCAATTGAGCATGTTAAATTAGTGTCTACACGTGCCGCCGCCCTTCCCGGGTTGCGAACGGTGCATCGTATCCCATGGCGAGCACCGCTGAGCATTGCGGGATCGGCCACGGCACAGTTTAAACTTTTATCGCTCCGTCTTAATTTGTTTAAATTCTTGTGTCCACAAACCGACAGATACCGCGCCCCCGCGCCGCACCTTCGCTCCTCGAGTGTGCGCCGGCGGCGGAGAAGGCGTAATACTGTCTTCGTTACGCCGGGTCTATTTTACTACGGTGAAGGGTTGCATGTGTGCGTTTAATTTTGTATAAAGAGTATTGTATTATGTTATTCGTTGCGCGTACACATCTTTCCAATGTCGTCATATATTTATGTTTATATTCATTTTTATTTTTATCATGTTATTTACCATTAATTAAATTGTAGTAGGCCAGCTTTGTAAATACCTCAATTATTTAATTACGTCAAATTAGTGTTTAAGATACGGCACATGCCGCCGACATTCCCGGGCTGCGAACGACGCCCGTATTTTATTGCGAGCATCGCCGCTCGGGGAGTGGCAGTGGCATGGTTTAAATTGTTCATCGCTTTACAAATTATTTCAAATCTTATTCTAATAAATCGATAGCGGTACAGACCCCGTATTCTGGTCTCGCTCCCCGCGCATTCTGCGAAGGGACCGGGGCCTCAAGCGGTGTTTATCTTTAAACGCGGCGACGCGGTTCAATTGTTTAAATTAACGCAGTTATTATTTCTCTAGTTCTGTTTCATAATCCTAAAATAGGTCTAGCTTTAAGAAACTAGCATTAATATAGTAGAGATACCTGCATATAAAATGATTGTTCTTTTGCTTTATATAACGCTGTCGTATACTCATGTTTATCGTTGCGATCATGCTATTTATCATTTTACTAATTTGTAGTACGCCAGCTCTGTAAATACCGCAATTAATTAATTATGTTAATTTGTGTTTACATATGCCGACGGCCTTCCTGGATTGCGAACGGTGCATCGTATCTAACGGCGAGCACCGCTGAGCATGCGGGAGTGGCCCGGCACAGTTCGAGCCATTCGTCGATCCTTTAAATTTAATTAAATTTGTTCCCACAAACCGACAGCGCACCGCGCCCCTCGCGACGTGCCTTCGTCTTCGAGCGTGCGCCGGCGGCGGAGAAAGCGTGGCCTTGTCACGACGGTTCTATTCTTAGCCACGGTTAAGCGCTTGCATGTGTGCGTTTTATTTTTTGTATAAGGAGTATTGTTTATATTATTCGTTGCGTGTATACATCTTTCATGTAAAATTATTCATTCTAAGTAAAAATTATAGTGTAAGAATAGGTTAAAACATTTGATTTAATATTTGTACATGTAATCAATATTTAAGATATGTAACTTTCTGTGTTAGTTATAAGATTATTTAGTCGAGCGCCTCGAGACTCGAGAATTCGGGTAATGCGGCTTCAATAGAAGTCGTATTCCTCAATTTAGCGATACATTAGTTTCTTTATTCGGGACACAACTTATATATATACTTGCTTATTCAATAATTAATCCTTAACTGTACAGTACTTGTATGGTTTATGGTATGAGACTAGGTAGTACAACCTGTATCCATTAGCAGTTGTACACCCTACGTCTCAAAGAATCAATTGTTAAGATATTATTTTTATGTAATTACTGTAAAGCCAACTCTTATTATATACGTAAATTAGTCAATAAACGGCCACCGGGGAAAGTAAAACTCAGGAATATATGGGGATATAACCTAG
Source organism: Teinopalpus imperialis (assembly GCA_029286865.1). NCBI lineage: Eukaryota > Metazoa > Arthropoda > Insecta > Lepidoptera > Papilionidae > Teinopalpus > Teinopalpus imperialis. The sequence continues at coordinate 27,941 of JAGSMU010000157.1, forward strand.
GCAGAAACGTATCAAATAGCGTTCTGCCAGAAAACATACTCCCCAAGTAAGCGAAACAAATAGTTGATAACACACATAAACACATTATCCAATAAGAATTAAAACGTCAAATATGATCAAACATAAGATTAAGAAAAAAAAAAAAAAACCTAACCTAACCTAACTAACCTAACCTAACCTAACCTAACCTAATCCTAACCTAATCCCAACCTAACCCAACCCAACCTAACCCAACCTAACCTAACTTAACTCTAACTCTAACCTTAACCTAACCTAACCCAACTCTAACTTAACCTAACTCTAACCTAACCTAACTCTAACTCAACTTAACCTAACCTAATCCCAATCCTAACCTAACTCCAACCTAACCTAATCCCAACTCTAACTTAACCTAACCTAATCCCAACCTAACCCAACCCAACCTAACCTAACCCAACTCTAACCTAACTCTAATCCTAACTTAACTTAACTTAACCTAACTTAACCTAACCTAACCTAACCTAACTCAACCTAACCTAACCTAATCCCAATCCCAACTCTAACCTAACTTAACCTAACCTAATCCCAACTCTAACTTAACTCTAACCTAACTCCAACTCTAACCTAACCTAACTCCAACCTAACCTAACCCAACCTAACCCAATCCTAACCTAACCTAACTCTAACCTAACCTAACCTAACTCCAACTCTAACCTAACCTAACTCAACCTAACCCAACCTAACCTAACTCTAACTTAACCTAACCTAATCCTAACTCTAACTCTTAACTCTAACTCTAACCTAACCTAACCTAACCCAACTCTAACTTAACCTAACTTAAATCCCAACCTAACCTAACCTTAACCTAACTTAACTCTAACCTAACTCTAACTCTAACTCAACTTAACCTAACTCTAACTTAAATCCCAACCTAACCTAATCCTAACCTAACTCCAACTCTAACTTAACCTAACTTAACCTAACTTAACCTAACCTAACCTAACTCTAATCCTAACCTAACCTAACTCTAACTCTAATCCTAACCTAACTCAACCTAACCCAACCTAACCTAACTCCAACTCTAACCTAACCTAACTCCAACCTAACCTAACTCTAACTCTTAACTCTAACTCTAACCCAACTCTAACCTAACTCCAACCTAACCTAATCCTAACTCTAACCTAACTTAAATCCTAACCTAACTCCAACCTAACCTAACTCCAACCTAACCTAACTCCAACTCTAACCTAACCTAATCCCAATCCTAACCTAACCTAATCCTAACCTAACCTAATCCCAATCCCAACCTAACCTAATCCCAACTCTAACTTAACTTAACTTAACTTAAATCCTAACCTAACTCAACCTAACCCAACCCAACCTAACCCAACCTAACCTAATCCCAATCCCAACCTAACCCAACCTAACCCAATCCTAACCTAACCTAATCCCAACCTAACCTAATCCCAACCTAACCCAACCTAACCCAACCTAACCTAACCTAACCTAACCTAACCTAACCTAACTCCAACTCTAACCTAACCTAATCCCAACCTAACTTAACTTAACCTAACCTAACTCTAACCTAACTTAACTCTAACCTAACTCCAACCTAACCTAACTCTTAACTCTAACTTAACCTAACCTAACTTAAATCCTAACTTAACTTAACTTAACTTAACCTAACTCTAACTTAACTTAAATCCTAACTCTAACTTAACCTAACCTAACCCAATCCTAACCTAACTTAACTCTAACCTAACCTAACTCCAACCTAACCTAATCCCAATCCTAACCTAACTCAACCTAACCTAATCCTAACTCTAACCTAATCCCAACCTAACCTAACTCTAACCTAACTTAAATCCTAACCTAACCTAACTCCAACCTAACCCAACCTAACCTAACCTAACCCAACTCTAACTCTAACCTAACCTAATCCCAACCTAACCTAACCTAACTCAACCTAACCTAACCTAACTCCAACCTAACCTAACTCAACCTAACCCAATCCTAACCTAACTCCAACCTAACCCAACTCTAACTCTAACTTAAATCCTAACCTAACTCAACCTAACCTAACTCCAACTCTAACCTAACCTAACCCAACTCTAACTCTAATCCTAACCTAATCCTAACCTAACTCCCTACGGTCGTGGTTCCGGCCCGGGGCTGTCGAAGTGCATGCTGCCACCTCAGCACCGCATGACCCTTCGACGCTCCGCCCTCGCGCGTAATACCTCCTCGTGGGTGGAACTGGCGCACCGCGATCAAAGCTCGCGCGCCAAAAGAAGACGGACGCGAAACTTTCCTTCAGTTCAGGAGGGGACGCCGCCAGCACACGCCGCCTCGATAGGACCTGATATGGTACCCCGGATCGCTCCTGATCGCCATCGCCCTCTGGTGGCACTGCGAAGCGGTTATTCATTTCGGCGTAAATACACGGGTGCAGTACAGCGCCATGGAGCGCACCATGCCCAGGTACAGGCGCCGGCAAACCGCATTCGGACCTCGATATTCGGCAGCAAATGCCGACTGCGGCCGCCGCATAAACAACCTGGGCAATAGGCCTGAAGGAAGTGCACCTCGAAGTTCCATCGGCCGTCCAGTGGTCAGATGAACAATAAGGACTTGATATCTGAACTCCGCCCACTACGATGCTTGCGGTCGAATTTGGCGGCGCGTATTCAGGCCACATTATGAAAACGCCTATCAGACTTGTTCAAAGCCCACCTCGGACTGACGCTGGATGACCCACTGCGGCTCCACTTTGTAGCACGTAGTTGCACTCCTGGTGCCGCTATGCGTCACCGGGTGTCGGCGTAACAGAGATTCTGGGAAGGCTGCTGGTAAAGGTCACCAGCAGAAGCACGGTGTAGCCGATGTTCCACAGCAACGGTCCGAACCGAACCCATAATAGGACACCGCACACTACGCGATACCGCGTTCCACGACACCTCGCGTACGCGACCTGCCGAGATAGGATGCGACCAGGTAGTTCAGCACCCGGTGATACCGGTGCCTCCCGTCGCTCCGCAAAGTGTTTGGGAGAGCGTTGGCTATGTCAAGAGACACCGCCAGACGATAACCCTCACCCAGACGACTGCTTCCTCGCCGTCCTCTTCACTCGCATGATCGCATGTATCGTGGACCTGCCCTCGCGAAACCGGGTGGCTATCACAATCCATTGGGATGACCCACAGATGCCGGACGTTAAGCGAAAACGCATCAAAAGAGCGCATCCAGCAACTGCGGGCGCAGGGCGAGTCCACATCAGGCTTCCTCCTTCCTCAAAGGAGAGGATATCATTGCCCGCCTTCCACTACGCGAAACTGCGGCCCTGCGTTAGGCAGGCATCGAATAGTCCTCTGAGTTTGCCCTCGATGATTGCGCCGGATTCTGCGGATGACCCGCGTAGGTACACCGTCTGGGGCCGTATTCCTCAGACGGAGTCAATCGCGGCCCCGAACTCTCCCGTTACCGGCGGTACCTCGTCCCCGCCAGTAACCGCATTCTAAACGTGGGCCGCCGGGTCAGCGGCGTGTGTTCCTCTCTGGGGAACAGGGCTGCAACCACTGCGTCCACGAACTGGGGCTGGAGACTCCGTCAGAGGGTGCCATGGGCGTTTCACCATGCGGTATCGACGACCGGATCCACGGTCCAGAAGTCTCAACGAAAAGAAATGCGTTTCTCCTTCAACTGCCTCGCTTACGATGGCGATTTGAAGACTTGGCCCTCGCCAGCGTCGCTGTAACGGTAATCGGCCGCATCGTGCGGCGTCTCCATCCAGCGTGCCTCGTGGCGCGATCTCGCGACTACGCACGCAGTGCGCAGCTCAGCGATGTCGACGGACCACCAGTACACCTGCCTTTTCGGCGGTCGAGGCCCCAGCCGTAGCATCGACGCATCGCAGACGCGAGTCATCGACGCGGCGCCGCCACCCCTTCGTCCTCCACGCAGTAGTTCGCACCTCGAAACCCACGATTCCACCGGAAGCCTCGAACTTTAAGTAAGAAGGTGCCGTGGAATTGCCCATCAACGGGCCGTCGCCAGAAGTTGACCGCTCGCCCGGATCGGACCAGGCCGCGTCGGTCGGGGAGACGCTGGAAGCGGATATACAAATGGTCCGACGATCTCCCACCCGGACGGCTTCCACCCGGCAGAACCCGGCGCGCCATGGATGCGAAGGTTAAGGTCTACGCTGCGGAGACTTACGGTTGCGCGGGTTTGAACCTCGGTTAGCGAGCAGACTGATCCTGCGGACGTTGCCCACCTAAAGACGATACCGCTGGCAGACAGCCCCAAACGGTGTTTCTTTAACGTTAAGTCACCCGCTCCACCCAAAATGCGGACGGCTCCTATAGTCCGACCTCTTAAGAGTCCTCGAACCGGAGCGAAAGCTGGGGGACAATAAATGCCAGCGCCTATCCCAGCGCCGCAACGAACCCGGTATCTCACCCAATCCAAGGGTGGGCCGCAACAGATCGTTCAGACGTACCGCGATGATCCATATCGATATTCTGCCCGTGTGCGCAGGACAGGTAGGGTTCCGGCGGCAGCGCATAGGTCAACCATAATGCCATACTCACAGAGCAGATCTTGAGCTCGAGCACAGTGGTTGACGTTCGCCTAACGCGGGCGTAGCTCTACATTAGAGTTGGTTTCAGATCCTCCTCCATCGCCTCCACTTGTGGTTCCTGGGTGGCCTGTTGCTTCCGGCGGCGCGACGTTCTAACCAACCTTTTCCCTCACCCGGAAGGCGCGGGTACGGAAGTTCCTCCATCCTGTGGTCGGCCGGTTTTGGCTGCGACGCGGCTGCTGGGTTAGCGGAACACTGCGCTGCTGTATTGAACTAATGTAGGCTACAGCTCCCCAGTCGACTGGCGACCCTCACATGTCGACTCCATGCAGCGGGAAGCCTCGGAGTGTAGGCTCACCTGGATTTCGCCACGCTGGACCCGAGGATCATCAACCTTCCGCCGTCGGCGACCTGGCAGCGACGCCACCTTGCGGGACATCAGTTTTAAGTCCTGCACAACATCCGTAGGATCTGGCTGCATAACCGCCTCCTTGGGGTGATGCCCGGCCTTGGCACGGCTGTCACCACTCCTCTGATGGCGGAATCATCCAGACCAGCAACTCTGACCTCCTGTCTTTTGGTGGTCTGCATCGCACACGCCTTTGGATGCAGCGCCTCCCCTCAATTTGTCGGCAAGTCCGTCCGCCCTGTCGCCGCTGTCTGCGCCGGGGATTTCAGACATACGCGCCCCAGTGGCGCGCTAATGGAACCACCGGATCTCTCTGTTATCCCGAGAGGCGGAGAGGTCTGGCTCTCTTCGCCTCGGTGATAACCTCCGCATAGGTAACACCTGCCGCCACCGCTTCAGGCGCCAGTGTCACCACGACAGCGAAGGCGATCTAGGGTGGCAATCTTCGCTGGCCTCGTTGGGATTGCTGGGACTCGGCGACCTTGCCGCCTTTGGCACGGAGCTTTCTTACCACCGTAGTCGGCTCCTCCATGGACTGAGGTGCCGAATTAACCCAGAATCAGAGACTCAGTAACCTTCTCCTCCCTTTTTATTTTGGATCGCTCCCGCGCCTTCCTTCCACGCCGGAAGCAGACTGCATTATTGCCGTTCACCGGTAGCCACCGTGACGGCTGGGCGTAGCGAAGGCTGGGAGGCGATGGATAGCGGAAGGCGGTAGGCACCGCTACTTGCCCTCGCGTCTGCAGCCAACGGAGGACGGAGGCGCTTTCGGGAGGAGGCGGTCCTCAAGAGCCGCGCGAATCTGGCGTTCATCTGTCCCAGCCGATATGCGGAACGTACCGGTCTCGTTTCCCTCTCTGCTGAGACTGGGCCGCGTTTGCTGGGGTTGCTCCATTTCGCCACTGCTACCTCTTTGCACCGCACCCAACCTCACCGGGCGGACGTTTGCTCTAGCACGGCCTCTTCATTTCCTCAGAGTTACTTGACTCTGCGGTATCTGGGTGTCCGCCCTGATCGCTTCTGCAGCGTCGTTCAGCACTTTAACCCACGTGCCCTTCAGGTTCTGTTTGACAGGCAACCTTGGATTATGAGGGCGATGTTATCCTCGGTTCTTCCCCAGCTGCACGACGCCGCCTGGAGTCTTCGATGTTTCGACGGCGGCTCCGATAATGTTGTCATCCTGTCGGCGCGGGCCATCCCAGACCGTGGATGCAATCTCCCGCTCTGCTTCCATCCTCTCCTCCTCTGTTGGCGTGAATGGCACAAACTTCGCCTGTGACTGGATCCGTTATACTCCCCGTAGTCGGAAGGCTATCTGGCCTCTCTTGGCAGATGTTCTTGCCACTGTGATTCTCGCGCCTCCTCATCCTTGGCGTAACTGGATAGAACTTGCGTCCGTAGATGGCCGCTTTCTTCCCCCACTGTTTTCTCTTGGAGACTCACGCTGCATAGAGAGTCACTCTCCCTCGCTCAACTCCAGCATGCTAATGTTTTTGTTTCATATTCCATATTTGTTCCTACGATTATGGGTTGAAGTATTAAAGGTCGGTCCCCGGGTGACGCCTATTCCGGTGACCAGGCTGCGGTCATACCTGTACCACAGGTTTTAAGACTTCGCTGTCTGATTTTTATAGAAGTTTACTCCTCGCGGGCCCGTTTAAAGATAAGCCCTCGCTCCGCTACTTCGACGTACCCCATTATCAACTGGGGTGCTGACGAAAGTGCAGCGGGTTACGGCGCTGGGAGAGCCGACGTAATACCCCAGTTTTGGACGGTTGGGTGCCCGGCGGCGATGTGAGTGCACGGGCCGTCACCACTGGGCGTTGACGAGCAGGTCATGTTGCCAGTTCATAATACCCGCCATCATTTGTTGCCTTTCCCCGGATACAGAAATCAAGGAGAATTGCAACCTTCCACGACGCTCGACGGTTTAGGTGCCAGCGGCAGTAAAAGCGCACACCGAGCCCGTCCCCACAATAACATTGGGCGCCGGCGGTATCAACACCAGTTCCCAATGCACCTCATTTTGTTGCCTTTCCCCGGATGCTTTGATCAGAATGCAGCCTCACGTGGGCACTGAGGAACGGCGTATCGTCACCAGTGCCCAATGCACCATCGTTCAGTTGCCTTTCCTCCGGATGTAAATCAGAATCTAGCCTCTCCGCAATTGCCCTCCGCTTATCAGAGGGACACGCAGAGCAGCCTACAGCCCCTGTCAGAACATTCGCCTGGCAGCAACGTGGTAATATCACCAGATGCCCAGATTTTCGGTAACGTTGCCTTTCCCCGGATGCAATGGTATAAAGGGGAAATTCCAGCGACCAGGCATGAGGTTTCTGGCGTAGCTTCTTCTTCAGCAGCACTTTTTCATTGAAATGCCACCGCATACCCGCCCCCGCGAACCAGACGGGTTATGTCGGACCACGATTTCCTTCTGCCCGCGCCGGTGCTGTGCATACGGGCGCTGCGCTGAGCGGTATTACTTTTGGCTGGCACAACTTAACTAAACGCAGGCCCCGGCCATTTTTAACCTTTTTATGAGGCGCGCAGGAACACCGGGCGCCTCTCCTCACTGACTTATGGTGAACTACGGACCTCCCGGGCCCATAGCTCCGGAGTCTCGTTTGGTATATGCGCTTGCTTTTCCCCAGCGGCGGATGATCCCGTGCGGACGGTTCCTCCTCCATCGCTTCAACCGTCCTTGCGGCTCGTTGGCCAGATTGCCTTTCATTGGCGGATAACCTTTCCCTCTTGGGCGCGGCCTTGCAGGCCTTGCTCCCATCTTGTGGTCCGCCGGTTTTGCTATGGCTGCGACACAGCGCAGGTTGGCGGAGCACAATAATGCCGCCTTATCAGCCAGATTCACCCATGGAAACACAAACCACGATCGACTGTAGCGACGCACTGAAAAAGACCTCACATGTCCAGCTTCTGCGTAGCGGAAACCTCTACAGGTGAGGCTCCACCAATGACCACGGCTGCTGCGGACATAGGACGCCCGCCGACGTAACCTTTGGCGGCCACAGGGCTATGACCCGGTGTTCGAGTCCTGCAGGGTACCGCCAGAATCGCTGCATAACTGCCTCTTCGAATTGCAATGCCAGCTCATCACGGCCGCTACCACGTCCTCCATGTAGCAGAGTCTGATGTCAGACCGGATCGCCTTGACCTCCGCCGTCTTTAGCGGTCTGGATATATAACGCCCGCCGCAGAACCTCTTAGTCTTCGAGCGGGCGTCCTTAATCGCCGCTGTCTGCTTCCAGGATTTCAAACATCAGGCGCCCGTTGCTGAACTGGAGATCATCTCGGTTATACCGAGGGCGGCGGGTTGATATAGCCTTTGCCTCAGTATTAACATCAGTGCTCGGTGACGCCTGCTGCTGCATAGTTTCCCAGGGTCTACGGCGGACGATCGCGGGTGGCGATCGTGACTGCTATCTTCGCGGAGTTTACGGGACTATTTACGCCGCCTTCCAGCCTTCTTTTTGAGTCCTTCTTCACCACCGTAGTCCATAGTTTTGCTCCATTGGCTCCGGCGCCGGTATCGTCAGGACTCAGCTTCCGTTGGCCCTCTTTCGCGGTCTTAGCTGCTTCCCTTTGGGGCGTTTCAGTACCAGGACCCCCAGCGACAGCCGGTGCGGCGCTAACTGCCACTGACAGACGCTTTGCGGCTGCCAGTGCTTAAGGAAGACCGATAAATAGACGGTTTCCAGCAATGATCCTCTATCTGCCGCACTTCACCGTGGTGGCGGAGTCGCTTTTCCGGCAGGAGGCGGTCTTCTAGATTACAGCAAATCTGGCGTTGATCATTGACCCCACCTGGTCAATGATCGAACGCAGCTCCTCCTTGCCAGCTCCTCAGCGGTAGCGGCTCGGCTTGTTAACCTGCATCCGTTACCTCTCATGCAGCTGCGACGCCCCGTCTGAAGGCGGGTCTTTGCGGATGCCGTCAGGTTCACTTACGTTTCCCTTCAGAATTTGATCTCTGCAGGTCGAGTAGTAACCTCCAGTCACGGTCGCTGCCCTCCTTAAGCGCACGAACAAGTTGCCGCTTTAAGTTCCTGGCGGACTTGAGTAGCGGCTAAGTTGATAACGCCGACGCTGTCCTCGATCCTCTTCCTCAGGTCCGCCACCTTTATCGAAGTCGCCATCGTTGATGACGACTCAGACAAGATCGATTTGCCGGTGCGGAGCTGTCGTGTCTCGCAACAATCTTTCACATCCGCCTCCAGCCTCGAAACAAGCTATTGCTGGCCGCTTCCATTTTGCCTGGGCCAGGCCTGCATGCTCCCTGTGGTGGGTATGGCTCTCTTGGCAGATCATTATTTGCCGTGCCAGGCTTTTTCCACTTCATAATGGCGTAAGCGAATTTTGCCACAGGCCGCATGATATGTCCATAGAAGGACGTTTCCGCCCCGCCACTTCCGTCTACCGTCTTCTTTAAAACTGACTCTGCAGCTCAGCGGCGAGTCACTGTCGTCATCGCTGTCTCGTTCAGTTTCAGTCCGTTTTGCACCTGTAAGTTTTCCATTTTGATTCCCGATAAAGGTCGTATAAACGGTCAGTCCCCGGGTGACGCTATTGGGAACAAATTGCATACTGGGGTCGCCACCTGGTACCACAAATGGGTTTTTAAGACTTCGCTGTCTGGTTTTATAGAGTAGTCCTTCTCGCGGGCCGGCCAATTAAAGCCCTCCGCTCCACTGCACCTCAGCGTACGGTCGATAATGGGGATAACGGAAATTTTGGCAGCGGGTTACGGCGCGCTTCGGTGGAACGCTCTACAGACGGTTGAGTGCCAGCGTGTGGAAGTGCACTGACCCCGTCCTCCACCTATGGGCGCTTCGGCGCTGGAGCGATATCGTTCACCGGTTCCTAATACCCTATCATTGCTGTTGCACCACCGGATGCTTTGATCAGGAGAAATACTAGCCTCCACCTGTGGACGCCCCAGAACGGCGTATCGTCACCAGTTTGTGCGCACCATCAGTTGGTTGCCTTTCGCTCGGATACGGAAATCGAGAAATGTGCGGCTTTAATACTCCGCTGGCCTCCCGCTTATCAGGTACGCGGGCAGCTATGCCTATGAAGACGTTGCTGGCAGCATGTCATCTACCGCAATTGCCCAGGGTTACCGTCCCGGCTTGCCTTTCCGGAACACAATGAGTGTCAAAGGAAATTCAACGACCAGAACTCGGGAGGTTCTGACGGCTGCTTTAACCTTTTTTTTACGCCAGGAAATGCCGCCTTACTTTTATAGGCAGGTGGGTTATGTCGGACTTACCACCGACTAAAGGCCTGGCTCGTCCGCATAACAGAGGTTGCAGAACGCTTTCCTTTCACTGACCCCGCACCTGCCGCTTGCGGCCGACTGGCTATACCTCTCCGCTTGCAGGCGGGGCGCTGGAACACGGTGCGCGCAATGACCTCCTCTGTGGGTGGGAAGCGGACTCCCAGAGTCCCGCCCTAGAGGCCATATGCGGTAGCCCCTGCGGCGGATCAAATTGTGCGACTCCGCCGCCAGCAATGTTCGGCCGCGGAGGACGGGGAGAGCGGCAGGATCAACCCACTCTCCACTGAACCCGCGGCCCCACGACCGCTTCGCGACCCCAGCGGAGTCGCGGAGGATAGGGAGATACACTTCCTCCTAAAACCTACGCGGATGGTGCGTGCGGACAGCCTCTCCGTCATCCGCGCCCACCAATACGGTACATCAAACAGGCCCAGCTCCAGCCCGCCCGGGCGGCATCCTCAGGCCGCGCAGAGGCGCGCCAGGCCGGCCATTTGAGTTCCTCTTGGCTTCACCGTGGTTAACTCCACACCGGTTTTAAACCCGCTACGACGGCGGGAACCCATCGGGGGGTGGCACCCCAACCTTTTCGTGGGGAAATGCCTGCGCATACCCGCCCGCGGGGACGAAGGGCAGGTTATGTCCGGACTAGCACCCGACTAAAAACCCACGGTGTTCCTTCGCTCCCACCCAAATTGCTGTGCATGCGGGTACGCTGTAAGCGATGCTTCCGCGCGTGCACGGCCCGGGTAACGGCCAGTTAACGGCCCCGGCGGGCTTTGCCTGTTTTGAGGCGCGCGGAACACCGGGCGCGCTCTCACCCTCGCTGACTCATGTTGGGCGACAGACCTCCCCAGTCCATTGCTCCGGAGTCGTAAGGAAGTAAGGTACGCCTACGCTCTCACCTTTCCCCTGCGGCTACGGCAATGAGTGGTCCCAGGGTCGTGGGACGCTTCCTCCTCCATCAGGCTGGCTGGTTGGTTTGCCGGCGAGGTGGCAGCTTGGCGGACCGACCTTTTCCGGCTTTGGAAGGCGCTTTGCAGGCCCTTCCCCATTCTGTGGTCCGCCGGTTTCTTTGCGGCGACGCACGGCACAACGCGGGGCGGGCGCGCCTTGGCCAGGTTGACCACAGCGGCGGCTGAAACTCCCCGGTCGATCGGTGCCGTCGCACTGGGCTCACGTGTCCCGCCTGAAACGGCGGAAACACCTCAAAGGTGAGGGGCTCACGGGGCTTCCTCCCAGCCGCCACCAGCAGGATCATGAGGCGCCCGCTGGCAGCCACCTTTTTGGCGGCAGCCACGGGGCCTGGACCCAGAGCCATCCCAAGGCCTGCGGGATACAGGACCTCACTACATTTGACGACGTCCTTGGGACCAGCCGCCAGCCTTCATTACCGCCGCTACTGCATCCTCTGCTGTGGCGGAGTCGTCCAGACCGGACACGCCAGCGGTCTTCGCCGGTCTGGATGCTCCGGACTCCTTTTCCCGCTGCTGGAAGCACCTCGCTCCAATTTTGAGCGGGGGCATCACTGCTAACTCCGCTGTCTGCGCCAGGATTTCAAACATCCGAGCCCCCGTGGCGCAGATCCGGAGAGCGCATCCTCTGTAATACCGAGGGGGCCAGGTTGATTTTGGCCTTCGCCTCGAGTAATTACATCTATGTATGAGACGCCACGGCTGGCCTCCGGCTCCAGGGTCACCACCACAGCAGGATCGCGGAGTCACAATCTTGACCGCCCTCTTCGGTTCGCCGGGACTCTTCACTGCCGCCTTCCTCCCTTCTTCTTAAAGTCCCTTATTCACCACCTTAGTCCGCGGTTGCTCCGCGGGCTGGCACCGGTAAAAGCTGCGAAATTCAGGACTCAGCTGCCGTCTTTGGCCTTTCTTTATGGGCTCGCTCCGCCCTCCCTTGGGGTGTTTGGGGCCACAAGACCCGTGACGAGCCGGTTTTAACGCTGGCCCGCCTTGACAGGTGGCCTTGCAGCGACCGGTGCCTGGGAAGGCGAAGGCTGGATGTAGGACCGGGCACCGCATCCGGTCTCTTATCAGACGCCAGTGGGGACGGGGCGGCTGCCGGTAAGAGCGGTCCTCCAACGCCGCGAACCTGGCGATCGTGGCTACCTGGTTAATGATCGAACGCCTGGCTCCTCTTTGTCCGCTCCTCACCAGCGGCTGGGCTATATCTACCTGCGTAAAATAGGCTACCTCCTTTCTTGGCTGTGCCGCTTCGTCTTGAAGACATTATTATCGGCCTGCAGCTTCTCGTCTCTTCGAGGTGCAGCGTCGCTGCAAGAGTCTTTGCGGTCTCGCTTACGTTCTCTACAGCCTCCTTCAGCGCCTTCACCCACGCCCTTAAGGTTCTTTGACCTTTGGGCCACCATCAGAATGACACCGACGCTGTCCTCGATCCTCTTTTGCAGCTCCGACGCTTGCGGCTCAGAAGTCGCCATCGTTGAATGACGACTCCGACAGGGTTGTTATCCTGCCGGCCCGGAGCTGACGAGACGACGATGTTAACTCCACCTCCGCCTGTACCCTCATCTCCGCTTCTTTAGCGACCCACCAACCATTTGGCCTTTGCAAGGAGTCGACGTAGTCTCCAGTTGTTTGGAGGTCGCCCTCGACCCTTGGCGGTCGCAGTTATGCCCCTGCCGTATCTTTCCACTGGCGTACCAGATAACATCAATATCTGCGTCCTTAGAAGGTTGTTTTCTGCCTAAACTCCTTCTCCCATCAAGATGACTCTACGCTGAGCATGAGGTCGCTCGTGTCGTCGTCACTATCTACCCTCACATTTTTTGTTTTGTATGTGCTCATGGCTTCCCGATTACAGGACGAAGTAAGGTCGGTCCCGAGGTGACGCCTATTCCGGTGACCAGGCTACGTACTGTGGGGTCGCCTGGGTACCCAGGTTTTAAGACTTCGCTGTCTGATTTTTATAGAGATTGACTCCTCGCGGGCCGGCCAGTTAAGGCAAGCCCTCCGCTCCACTGCACTTCGACGTACCCCATTATCGTCAACACTGGGGTCTTTGACAGTACAGCGGGTTACGGCGCGCTGGAGGCTGCGACGTAACTCCCCAGTTTTTGACGGTTGAATGCCCGGCGGCGGTGTGAGTGCACACCGGACCCGTCCACCACTATGAGCATTAGGCACTGGAAACGATATATCGTCACCAGTTCCTAATACCACCATCATTTGTTGCCTTTCCCCGGATACGAAATCAAGAATGCAGCCTCCCACAACTCGACGGTTGAGTGCCCGGCGGCGGTAAAGGCACACCGAGCCGTCCCCACGCATATTGCGCATTGGCACTGTCAGCGGCAATATCGCCACCAGTTCCCATGCGCACCCACATTTTGCGCGCTTTCCCTGGATACTTTGATCAGGAGAAATGCAACCTCCACCCTCGCGTTGGGCGCACAGAGACGACGTATCGTCACCAGTGTCCAATGCGCACCATCGTCGGTTGCCTTTCCTCCGGATATGGAAATCAAGAGAATGCAACCCCCTGCCACTCCCGCAGTGCCCTCCGCTTATCAGGGACGCAGGCAGCCGTGGCACCCCAGCCTAACCTAACCTAACCTAACTGCCTAACTAACCTTTTTTTCATTGGGGAGATGCTACGCATACCCGCCCCACTTGGCGCCGAGGCGGGTTATGTCGGACTCGCACCGATAAAACCCACGGTGTTCCTTCGCTCCACCCAGAGTACTGTGCATGCGGGTACGCTGTGGCGATTCTTCCGCGTGCACAGCGGGTGGCGGCCAGTTTTCTAGCCCCGGCAGATTGGACCCTGTGTTGAGAGCGCGCAGGAACACCGGGCGCGCTCTCCTCCTTGACTCGTATTGAGCGGCAGAACCTCCCCGTGTCCATCGCTCCGAGTCGTAAGGGGAGTGAGTACGCTTACGCTCACCTTTCCCCTGCGGCGGCTTGTGGGTAGTCCACGGGGTCTCAGGACCTTCCTCCTCCATCGGCTGGCTGGTCGGTTGCCGAGGTGGCAACAGGCGGACCGGCCTTTCCTCGCCTTGGAAGGCGCGTTGCGAACTTCCCCATCCTGTGGTCCGCCGGTTTCTTAGCGGCGACGCACAGCACAACGCGGGGTAGCGGGCATAGTGCCGCCGCGTGACCAGGTTGACCGGCGGCAGCACAACTCCCCGGTCAATCCCGGTGCGTCTTGCCCTGGGCCTCGATGCCCGCCTCGAAGCGGCAGGCTTTACCTAAGAGGTGAGGGCTTCACGAGCTTCACCTCGTTCGCCACCCCGTAGAGATCATCAGGCGCCCGCTGGCAGCATACCTTTTGGCGGCAGCCGCAGGGCATCGGACCCAGGCCATCCCAAGGCCTGCGGGATACCGCAGGACCTCACTGCGATTTGACGACGTCCTTGGGACAGCCGCCAGCCTTCGTTACCGCGCAACGACATCCTCTGCTGTGGCGGAGTCGTCAAAGACCGGACACCTTCACTGGCAGTCTTCATCGGTCTGGACACTCGCGCCTTGCCCGCTGCTGCAAGCACCTCGCTCAATTTTTGAGCCAGGGCGTGCCTTGGCTTCGCTGTCCTGCGCCGGGGATCTCGAACATTCGAGCCCCGTGGCGCAGATACGGAAAGCATCTCCCGGATTATACGAGGGAGGCTAGGTTTATTTTCGCCTTCGCCTCGGTTATTACCTCGATATAAAGTGACGCCCCTTTGCCGCACAGCCTCAGGCTCCAGGGTCACAACCACAGCAGAGGATCATGCAGGTTGCGATCTTGACCGCCCTCCTTGCGGGTTCGCCGGATTCTATTGCCGCCTTCCCATCCTTTTTCTTGAGTCCTTCTTCACCACCGTAGTCAGGGTTTGGAACCGCACAGACTCAGGTGCCGGTGAATTCGAAGGCCGGGTTCAGTTGCCGTCTTCGTTCGGCCCCTCACGCAGGTTCCTCCGCCCTCCCTTAGAGATTGTTTGGGGCCTGAAGACCCTGCGACAACCGGTTTAACGCTGGCCGCCGGTGGAGTGGCCTTGCAGCTGATACCGGTGCCTGGGAAGGCGAAGAGCTGGATATAGGACCGGGCATCGCATCCGGTCTTATCCACGACGCCAGTGGGGGACGGGCGCTTCTCCGGTAAGAGGCGGTCCTCCAGCGCCGCGAACCTTGCGCTGATCATTAACCCTACTGGGTCAATGATCCAGACGCACTGGCTCCTCTTCTCCTCTCCTCGGTTCGCTGGCTAGGCCGATCTGCGCACATGCGCAAGCCACCTCCTTCCTCCAGTTGTGACACTTCGCTCTGGAGTCGAGCGTTGTCCGCCTGCAGCTTCCTTGTCTCCTCTGAGGGTACAGCGTCGCTGCAGAGTCTTGCGGTCTCGCTAACGTTCTCTGCAGCCTCCTTCGCGCCTTCCACCCACACGCCCCTTAAGGTTCTTTGACCTTTGAATACCATGGAGATGACGCCGACGCTGTCCTCGATCCTCTTTTGGCTCTCCGACGCCGGCTCAGAGTCGCCATCGTTGGACGACGGCTCCGACAGGGTTGACATCACCTGCCGGCCCGGAGCTGACGAGACGACGATGTTAATTCCATACCTCCTTACTCTACCCTCATTTCCGCTTCTTTAGCGGCCACCAACTGCCATTTTAGCTGGGCGAGGCCTACATTACTCCCAGTCGTTGGGGGTCGTCCTCGACACCTCGTTTGGCAGATGTTGTTGCCTTTCCCCGACCACTTCCCACTTCTTGGCCCATCGCCGGATAACTACCGATCTCTGCGTCCTTAGAAGGACGTTTCTCTATCCTCCTTCTCTCATCGAGTGACTCCACGCTAAGCATCGAGTCGCTCGTGGTCATCGTCACTATCCGCCCTGCATCTTGAAATTGACTCATTATTTATTCCCACGAGTTTGGACGAAAACGGTCGACCCAGGTTACGCCTTTCCGGGGGCAAGACCCTGTGGGGGCGTCCGGTACCCACAGGTTTTAAAGACTTCGCTGTCCTGATTTTTATAGAGATTTACTCCTCGCGGGGCCCGGCCAATTAAGTCAAGCCCTCCGCTCCGCTGCACTTCGACATACCCCATTTATCATCCCAACACTGGGGTCTTTGACAGAAAGTGCAGCGAGGTTGCAGCCTTGCTGGGAGCCGATAGTAACTCCCCGTTTTGGACGGTTGAGTGCCCGGCGGCAGTGGTACCAGGCCCGGGCTCCTCCACTATGAGCATTAGGCACTGGAAACGATATATCGTCGCAGTTCTAATACCCTGCATCATTTGTTGCCTTTCCCCGGATACAGAAATCAGGAGAAATGCAACCTCCACCTTCGCATTGGACACACAAGGAACGACGTATCGTCACCAGTTCCCAATGCTCATCAGTCGGTTGCCTTTCCTCCGGATACGGAAATCAAGAGGAAATGCAACCCCTGGCATCCTCCGCTGTGCCCTCCACGCTTATCAAGAGGGACACGCAGAGCAGCTATCCCCTGTCAGAACACATTTCATACTGGCAACAGCATCATCGCGGTGCCAGAGTTGCACCGGCCCGTTACTTTTCCCCGGATACAATAGTATCAAAGAATGCAACGACCAGGCACTCGGAGGTTTTCTGACGTGGCACCCCAATAACCTTTTTTTTTTCGATGCCTGCGCATACCCGCCCCATAGTGGACGAGGGCAGGTTATGTCGGACTCGCACCGACTAAAACCCCACGGTGTTCTTCTCCTCCCAAGTACTTTGTGCATGCGGGTACGCTGTAGGCATTCTTCCGCGTGCACAGCGGGTGGCGGTGATTATGTGGCCCCGGCGGGCTGGCCCTGTTTTGAGAGCGCGCGGGAACACCGGGCGCCTCACCTCGCTTGACTCATACGAACGACAGACTTCCCAGGTCCATCCTCGAGTCGTAAAGGGGGAATCAGGTATGCCTACGCTCCCCTCTTCCCCTGCGGCGGCGTAAGGTGGTCCGGGGTCGTGGGACGGTTCCTCCTCCATCGGCTGACTGGTCAGTTTGCCGTGGTGACGCGGGCGGACCAGCTTCCCGCTCTTGATTGCGCAAACCTTCCCTCCATCTGTGGTCCGCGCTGGTTTCTTCGCTGGCGACGCACAACGGGGTGGCGGAGCACTGCACTTTCATGTGGCCAGGCTGACCACAGCGAAATAAATCCCCGGTCGACTGCAGCGTCGCAGGCCACGTGGCCCTTCAAGACATCGGAAGCACCTCAGAGGTGGGGGCTCCACCAGCTTGACCGCGGACGCCACCCAGGATGCCATAAGGCGCCCGTCGGCTTGCCACCTTTGGCGGCAGCCACGGGGCTCCAGTTAGGCCATCCCAAGGCCTGCGGGATACCGCAGGATCTCGCTGCACTTCACCTTCCTTGGACCAGCCGCCAGCCTTCAATGCAACCGCCACTATCGCAGCGGCTGGAGTCATCCAGACCGGAGACCTTGATCTCAGATCTTCGCGGTCTGGATACTTTACTCGCTTGCCCGCCGCTGCTAGCACTTCGCTCAGTTTTTAGCGGGGGCGTCCGCTAACTTTGTCGCTGTCTGCGCCGGGATCTCGAACATTCGAGCCCCGTGGCGCCAGATGCTGATCGCATCTCCAGTTATACCGAGGCGGCGGGTTAATCTTCGCTTTTCGCCTCGGTAATAACTTCGATGTAGGCAGGCTCCTGCAGCCGCTGCCTCCGGCTCCAGGGTCACCACCACAGCAGAAGCTTCGCGGAGTCGCGGTGCTGACCTTAGCCGCCTTCGGCACCAGCACTCTTCGTTGCCTTCCCTCCCTTGCCTTTGTCCCTTCCCAGCTTCACCGTGGTCAGGGCTCGTCCATGGACTGAGGTGCTGGCAACAGGGGTCGGGCCTCTTCCTTCTTCTTGCCCTGGTTGAACGCTCCTCTTTCCCGCTTAGGGCGTTTCGGGGCCAGCGCCTGCAGCGACAGCCGGTTTTACACTAGCCGCCTTGACAGGCGGTTTTGCGGCAACCGGTGCCTGGGCAGGTGCGGGGCAGGACGTGGGACAGGGCACACCTCCTGGTCTCCTATCCGCCGCCAGTGGAGGGCGAAGGCGCTTCTCTCGGGCGGGGGCGATCCTCCAGCGCCGCAGGCTGGCGCTGATCATTGACCCTACCTGGTCAATGATCCGAACACACAGCTCACTCCTTGCCCGCTCCCTCGATGTGTTGCGAAGCGGGCGCGTGTCACCTGCATCGCAGGTATGCCCTTCTCCAGTTCCGACACTCGCCTTGGAGGCGAAGCGTTGTCACCTGCGCTTCGTCGTCTCCTCTGAGGAATTTTTAGCGGCGCTGCAGAGTCTTAGTGGTCTCACCTAACGGTCTCACCAGCCTCCTTCAACGCGCCTTCACCCAGATGCCCTTCAGGAGTTCTTAGACCTTGGCCACCATGGAGATGACGCCACGTGCTGTCCTCAATCCTCTTTTGGCTCCGATGCCGGCTCCGAAGTCGTCATCGTTCGATGTCGACTCCGACAGAGTTGATATCCTGCGGCGCAGGCTGACGAGACGACGCGGCGGTAACCACCTCCGCCTCAACCTCTCCTCCTCCCTTCTGGCCTCACCAACGCCATTTTAGCCTGGGCCAGTCCCACGTACTCGCCAGTTGTCGGAGGCCTCCCTCGACCTCTTTTGGCGAAGATGTCATTGCCCACAACGCGTCCTCGGTGGCCCGTTACCGGACCTCCGCCGATTACTGCGTCCTTAGAAGGACGTTTTCTTGTTTTGTTCTCCGTTCGTTGAATGACTCTACGCTGAGCATAGAGTCACTCGTGTCGTCATCACTGTCCATTGCCGTCATATGTTTGTTTGTTTTCTTTTTCCATACTATTCCCACGATTGTGGACGAAATGAGTCGACCCCGGGTTGCCATTCCGGGCAAGGCTACATACTGTGGGGGGTCGCCTGGTGCCCACAGGTTTTCAAGACTTCGCTGTCTGATTATTTTTATAAGAGGTTTACTCCTCGCGGGCCGACCAATTGAGCCAAACCTCGCTCCGCTGCACTTCGACGGCCCCATTATCGTCAACGCACTGGGGTCTTTGACGAAAGTACAGCGGGTTACGGCGCGCTGGAAGAGCCGACGTAACTCCCCAGTTTTGAACGGTTGAATGCCCGGCGGCGGTGGTACACCGAGCCCGTCCCACCACTATGAGCATTAGGCACTGGAAGCGATATATCGTCGCCGGTTCCTAATACCCACCATCATTTGTTGCCTTTCCCTGGATACAGAAATCAAGAATGCAACCTCCTAACGCTCGACGGTTGGAGTGCCCGGCGGCAGTAAAAGCGCACCGAGAGCCCGTCCCCACACTGTGAACATTAGGCGCTGCCAGCGACGTATCGCCACCAGTTCCCAATGCACACCCTCATTTTGTTGCCTTTCCCCGGATGCTTTGTTGATCAGGGGAAATGCAACCTCCCGCATTGGACACTGAGAACGACGTATCGTCACCGGAACACAATGCGCACATCGGTCAGTTGCCTTTCCTCCGGATACGAAATCAAGAGGAAATGCAGCCACTCCGCTGTGCCCTCCGCTTATCAGAGGGACACGCAGGCAGCTATCCCCCTGTCAGAACTTGTTCGCCACACTGCCAGCAACGTGTCATCACCAATTGCCGGGGTTGCACCGTCAGCGTTGCCTTTCCTCGGATGCAATAGTATCAAAGGAAATTCAACGGCGAGCACTCGAGGAGGTTTTCTGACGTGGCACCACTAACCTAACCTAACCTAGCCTAACCTTTTTTTTTTTTTTTACGCTTGGAAATGCCTACGCATACCACCTGGGCAAGGGTGGAGTTATGTCCCGGACTCGCACCGACTAAAACCCCATGGTGTTCCACTAACTTCGTCGCGTATGGCGGGGCCACGGGGAACCTTTCGCACACCTCCGCGACCCGCCTGCGCTGGCCGGCAAGCCGGCCCCTCCTTCGGGGGAGGACATCCCCTCTCACCCTCTCCTGCAAGGCGCGCCGGAACACGGACGCGGCTGCATCTCAGCCTCTGGCAAGGTGGAAGCAGGACTCCCCAGATCCACCTTTCCAGAGTGCATGGGGAATTGGGAAAGCACTAAGCCAACCCAGCCCCTGCGGCGGATCTGGTCTGCGGCTCACCGCCGATTGATGTTCGGCCGCGGAGGACGGAGGCAACGAACCGACACTCCTCTTCCCCGCGGCCCCACCACAGCCGCATCATGCGAATTGACCCCCGCGCTGAGTCGCGGGATGGGAGCGGCAACGCAATACCGACACTCCTCTCCTCGCGACTCCACCTCGGCTACTGAGGGCGGGGAAGGCGGTACTCGCTCGCCACTTCCGCCCCAGCAGTCCACCGACGCTTCCGAGGCGAGGCGTTACAGAGCCCACCCGGGCAGCCTCTCAGGCCGGCCACAGAGCGCCTTAGGCCGGCCTTTTGCGTTCTTCTTAAGCTACCGTGGGTAGCCAAGCCACGGTTACTAAACCCGCTACGACAAAGCGAGAACCCTTCGGGGGAACCTTTTTTTCGTGGGGAAATGCCTACGCATACCCGCCCCCGCCGGGTGAACGGGCAGGTTATGTCGGACTCTTTGCGACTAAAACCCCACGGTGTTCTTCGCTCCACCCAAGAAGTACTGTGCGGCGGGTACGCTGTGAGCATTCTTCCGCGTGCACAGCGGGGGCGGCCAGTTGGCCCCGGCAGACTTTGCTGTTTGAGAGCCCTTGGGAACACCGGGCGCCGCTCTCCCTCGCTGACTCATGTTGAGCGACAGATCTCCCCGTGTCCATCGCTCGAGTCGTAGGGGAAATAGGTACGCCTACGGCGCTCTCACCTTTCCCCTGCGGCGGCAATGGAGTAGTCCCAGGGTCATTAGGACGCTTCCTCCTCCATCGGCTGGCTGGTCGATTGCCGAGGAAGGTGGCAACAGGGCGGACCGGCCTTTTCCGGCTTTGGAAGGCGCTTTGCAGGCCTTCCCCGATCTGCGGTCCCGCCGGTTTCTTTGCGGCGGCCTTTGCAGCGCAACGCGGGAGTGGCCGGAGCATGTTGCCACCTTGTGGCCAGGCTGGCCACATCAGCCTTCTTCCCAGTCGATCGGTGCGTCGCACTGAGCCCTCCCGTGCCCGCCTCGAAACGGGAAGCACCCACAGAGGTGGGGCTCCAGGCACTTCACCTCGGCCGCCACCCACCAGACCATAAGGCGCCCGCTGGCAGCCACCTTTTGGCGGCAGCCACGGGGCACCGGACCCAGGCCATCCCAAGGCCTGCGGGATACCGCAGGACCTCGCTGCATTTGACGACGTCCTTGGGACAGCCGCCAGCCTTCGTCACCGCCGCAACGACGTCCTCTCTGCTGTGGCGGAGTCATCCAGACCGGACACCTTCCACTTCAGCAGTTTTCACCGGTCTGGACCTCATCACTGCTTGCCCGCTGCCAAACACCTCGCTCAATTTTTGAGCCAGGGCGTCCGCCTTTGCTTCGCTGTCTGCGCCGGGGATCTCGAACATTCGAGCCCCGTGGCGCAGATGCGGGGCTTTATCTCGGATATACCGAGGGAGGCTAGGTTTGTTGTTTTCCTTCGCCTCGGTAATTACCTCGATGTAAAAGTGACGCCCTTTGCCACAACCTCAGGCTCTAGGGTCACAACCACAGCAGAGGATCGCGGAGTTGCGATCTTGACCGCGCCCTCCTTGGGTTCAGGGACTCTTCACCGCCGCCTTCCATCCTTCTTCTTGAGTCCCTTCTTCACCACCGTAGTCCAGGAGTTGTTCTACAGACTCAGATGCAGGTGGTGAAGACCAGGACTCGATTGCCAAATCTTCGTTCGGCCCTCCGCGAGCTCACTCCGCCCTCCCTTAGGGTGTTTTGGGGCCACGAAGACCCCGCGACAGCCGGTTTAACGTAGCCGCCTTGGCAGGTGGCCTTGCAGCGACCGGTGCCTGAGAAGGCGAACAGCTGGAAGTAAGGACCGGGCACCATCTGATCTCTTATCCGACGCTGAGTGGGGACGGAGGCGCTTCTCCGGTAGAGGCGGTCCTCCAGCGCGCGAACTTTGGCGCTGATCATTGACCCTACTGGTCAATGATCAGACGCACGAGCTCCTCCTTGTCCGCTCCCTCAACTTTACGCGGCTGGGTAATCTACTTGCATCTTTGAAATGACCCACCTCCTTTCGCAGCTACTTCGTCTTACCCAGGCAGAGCATTATCGGCCTACGGCTTCCTCGTCTCCTCTGAGAATTACAGCGTCGCTGCAAGTCTTTGCGGTCTCGCTTACATTCTCTGCAGCTATCGCTTCAACGCCTTCACCCACGCCCTTCAGGTTCTTCGACCTTTGGCCACCATGGAAATGACGCCGACGCTGTCCTCGATCCTCTTGCAGCTCCGATGCCGGCTCGAAGTCGCCATCATTGGACGGCGACTCCGGCAAGTTGACTTCCTGCCGGCACGGAGCTGACGAAGCGATGAGGCGATCTCTGCCTCCGCCTCAACCTCTCCTCCTCTCTCCTGGCTTCCACTAACGCCATTTTGGCCTGGGCAAGACCGACGTACTCCCAGTCGTTGGGGACGTCCTCGACCTCGTTTGGCGAGATGTTCCCCGACCACTTCCCACATCTTGGCCCATCGCCGGATAACACCGATCTCTGCGTCCCTAGAAGGACGTTTTCTCCCTGCTATGCTCCTTCTCTCATCGGTGATCCGCTAAGCATCGAGTCGCTCGTGTCGTCGTCACTATCCACCCTGCATCTTGAAATTTGTTTATCATATTAGTACCCACGAGTTTGGACGAAAAAACGGTCGACCCCGGGTTACGCCTTTCCGGGGCAAGACTATGCTGTGGGGGCGTCCGGTGCCACAGGTTTTAAGACTTCGCTGTCTGATTTTTGTAAGAAGTTACTCCTCGCGGGCCCGGTAATTAAAAGACAAACCCTCGCTCCGCTGCACTTCGACGTGCCCATAATCGTCAGCAGCTGGGGTCTTTGAAGAGTACGGCGGGTAACGGCGTGCTGGGAGAGCCGACGTAACTCTGATTTTGGACGGTTGAATGCCCGGCGGCGGTGGTGAGTGCACCGGGCCCGTCCCTCCACTATGAGCATTAGTCACTGAAAGCGATATATCGTCGCCAGTTCCTAATACCCACCATCATTTGTTGCCTTTCCCCGGATACTTTGATCAAGAATGCAACCTCCACTCGCATTGGGCACTAGGAACGGCAATATCGTCACCAGTGCCCAATGCGCAGCATCATTTGTTGCCTTTCCCCAGATCTTTGATCAGAATCACAGCCTCCACCGCATTGGGCACTGAGAACGACGTATCGTCACCGAGGTGCGAAATGCACCACTATCGTTCGGTTGCCTTTCCTCCGGATATGGAAATAAAGAATGCAACCCTGCCACTCCGCAGGTGCCCTCCGCTTATCAGAGGGACACGCAGAGCAATATCACCTGTCAGAACATTCGCCACTGGCAACAGCATTAATATCACCAGTGCCCAGGGTGCACGTCCCGGCGTTGCCTTTCCCCGGATACAATAGTATCAAGGGAAATTCAACAACCAGGCACTCGAGGAGTTTTCTGACGTGGCACCCTCGGGGAACCTAACCTTTTTTTTTTTCGTGGGAAATGCCTGCACGCATACCCGCCCATAGTGACGAGGCGGGTATGTCGGACTCGCACCGACTAAAACTTACGGTGTTCCTTCGCTCCACCCAGTAACATTGCATGCGGGTACGCAGTGAGCATTCTTCCCGCGTGCTGGCGGTGGCGGCCAGTTATTGGCCGAGCAGACTTGGCCCTGTTTTGAGAGCGCGCGGGAACACCGGGCGCGCTCTCACCTCGCTGACTCATGCGAGCGACGGGCTTCCGGTCATCCTCGAGTCGTAAGGGGAATCAGTATGCACAAAGCTCCTCATCCCCTGCGGCGGCTGTGGGTGATCCGGTCTCGGGACGTTCCTCCTCCATCAGCTGGCTGGTCCGGTTGCCGAGGTGGCAACGAGGCGGACCGGCCTTTTCGCTTTCTTTGGTTTTAGCCAGAGCAGGCCTTCCCTCCCATCCTGTGGTCCGCTGGTTTCTTCGCGGCGACGCACGGCACAACGCGGGGAAGCGGGCCTGCGCCGCCTTGTGGTAAGGCTGACCACAGCGGAAGCAGAGCTCCCCGGTCGACTGCAGCGTCGCACTGAAGACCCTCACATGACCCGTTCAAGGCATCAGGAAGCACCTCAGAGGTGAGGCTCCACCAGCTTGACCGCGGATGCCGCAGGATACCATAAGGCGCCATCGGCCGCCACCTTTTAGCGGCAGCCACAGGGCACCGGACCCAGGCCATCCCAAGGCCTGCGGGATACCGCAGGATCTCGCTGCACTTCACAGCGTCCCGCCCAGGACAGCCGCCAACCTTCGTCACAGCCGCCGCTACTTCCTCTGCTGTGGCAGAGTCATCAGACCGGAGACCTTGATCTCCAGCTGTCTTCGCCGGTCTGGATACCCGCCTACGCTTGCCCGCCGCTGCGAGCACCTCGCTCAACTTTTGTGCGAAGGGCGTCCGCCTTTGTCGCTGTCTGCGCCAGGGATCTCGAACATTCGAGCCCCCGTGGCTGGCAGATGCGGAATTTCACATTTCGGTTATGCCGAGGGCGGCCAGGTTGATCTTGGCCTTCGCCTCGGTAATAACCTCATTATAGGTGACTCACGCCGCTGCCTCCATCCAGGAGTCACCACCACAACAAAGAAGGATCAGGTGGCAATTTCACCGCCTTCTTTGGGTTTTGCCAGCACTCTTGACCGCCTTCCCCCTTGCTTTTCAGGCCCTTCCTCACCACCGTAGTCCACGGTACGTCAGTGGACTGTGAGTTGCTCAGTGGCACAGAGGATGGGCCTCAGCTCTACGTCTTTTGGCTCTGCTTCTCAGGCCCGCTCCTTTCCTTTGGTGCTTCTGGGCAGCGGCATGCAGCGACAGCCAGTTTAACACTAGCCGCCTTGACAGGCGGTTTACGTAACCGGTGCCTGGGCGGAGTGCAGGGCGGAACGATGGGACTGGGCACTGCCTCCGGTCTCTATCCGCCGCCAGTGGAGGGCAGAAGGCGCTTCTCGGGCAGGAGACGATCCTCCAGCGCCGCGAACCTGGCGTTGATCATTGACCCTACCTGGTCAATGATCGAACCTGAAAGCTCCTCGCGCCCGCTCCCTCGATGGTGTTGGCAGGCGCGTGTCACCTGCATCCGCAGGTATGCCACCTCCTTCCTAAGTTCGACACCTCGCGCTGGAGGCGAGCGTTGTCCGCCTGCTTCGTCGTCTCCTCTGAGGTACAGCGGCGCTGCAGAGTCTTAATCAGTCTCACTAACGGTCTCTGCAGCCTCTTTCCGCGCCTTCACCCAGATGCTGCCAGGTTCTTAGACAGGCTGCCATTGTGATGACGCCGACGCTTTATCCTCCAGTACTCTTCTGCAGCTCCGATGCCGGCTCAAAGTCACCATCGTTCGACGGCGACTCCGACGGGTTGATATCCTGCCGGCACGGGCCTGACGAGACTGACGCGGCGATGTCCGCCTCCGCCCTCCAGCCTCCTCCTCCTTTATGGCTTCCACCAACGCCATTTTGGCCTGGAGCCAATCCACGCATAATCGCCCGTTGTCGGAGGCCGTCCTCATTACTCTCAGCGGCGAATGTGCCTTGGCTGCTTCCTCTATTATGTCCTGTTAGAGGACCACCGCTGATTACTGCGTCCTTAGAAGGACGTTTTCTTCCCTAACGTTCTCCTCTCGTTGAATGACTCCACGCTGAGCATAGAGTCCACTCGTGTCATCATCGCTGTCCATTTCCGTCATGCCTTTTGGTTTAATGAATTTTTCCATAGTTATTCCCACGATTGTGGACGAAATATAAGAGTCGGCCCCAGTTACACCATTCCGAGGCAAGGCTACATACTGTAGAGGGTCGCCTGAATACCCACAGGTTTCAAGACTTCGCTGTCTGATTATTTTATAAGTTTACTCCTCGCGGGCCGGCCGGTCAGGCAAGCCCTCGCTCGCTACTTCTGACGTACCCATAATCGTCAGCTCTGGGGTCTTTGACGAAAATACAGCGGGTTAAACGCGCTGGGAAAACCGTAACTCCCCAGTTTGGACGGTTGAGTGCCCGGCAGCAGTGTGAATACGCACCAGGCCGTCCCTCCCGCACTATGGGCATTAGGCGCTGACGATATCGTCGCGGTTCTAATACCCACCATCATTTGTTGCCTTTCCCGGATACAGAAATCAAGAATACAGCCTCCCACAACGCTCGACGGTTGAGTGCCCGGCGCCAGTAAAAGGCACACCGAGCCCGTCCCCCGCATAATGCGCATTAGGCACTGTCAACGACGATATCGCCACCAGTTCCCAATGCACACCCTCGACTTTTGTTGCCTTTCCCCGGATACGCTTTGATCAAGAATGCAACCTCGCGTGGGCACTGAGACGACGATATCGTCACCAGTGCCCAATGCCCTTTTCGCTGTTGCCTTTTCCTCCGGATGCCAAAATCAAGAGGAAATGCAGCCCTACCATCCGCTGCCCTCCGCTTATCAGAGGGACGCAGAGCGGCCTATCCCTGTCCAGAACATTCGCCACTGGCAGCAACGCGTATCATCACCAGTGCCAGGGTGCCGTCCGGCGTTGCTTTCCCCGGATGCAATGGTATCAAAGGGAGATTCAACGACAGGCACTCGAGGAGGTTTTCTGACGTGGCACCCCCCCAGGGAACCTTTTTTTTTTTACATGGGGAATGCCTACGCGCCCACCCCTGCGGGGGCAAAGTGGAGTTATGTCGGACTCGCACCATTAAAGCGCCCATGGTGTTCCACCTTCGTCGCGTATATGGCGGGCCACGGGAACGCTTTCGCGCACCTCCGCGACCCCGCCTGCGCTGGCGGCAAATATTCCCACTCCTTCGGGGAGGACATCCCCTCTCCACCCTCTCCTGCAAGGCGCGCCGGAACACGGACGCTTCCATCTGGCTTATCACTCTGTAGGTTAGAGCGGATACAGTCCGCCCAGAGCCATAGAGCCAGGAAGCACTAAGCCAACCCGGCCCCTGCGGCGGATATGGTCTGCGGCTCCACCGCCGACCGATGTTCGACCGCGGAGGACAGGGGAGAGCGGCAACGAACACCGACATCCTCTTCCCCGCGGCCCCACCACAACCGCATCATGCGGTGCGACCCCAGCGGGAGTCGCGGAGGATAGGGAAGGCGGCAGCGCAACGCGACCTCTCTCCTCCGCGACTCCACCTCTCAGCTTTACTGAGGGCGGGAGACAGCCTCGCTCCGCCACATCCGCCCCCAGCGGTCCACCGACACGCATCCGATAAGCTCATAAAAGGCCACCCGGGCAGCCACCTCAGGCCGGCCTCAGAGCGCCTTAGGCCGGCCATTTGGGATTCTCTTAAGCTTCTGCCGTGGGTGACCAAGCCACGGTTACTAAACCCGCTTTGACAAAGCGAGAACCCTTCGGGGGACCCCAGGGGAACCTAACCTAACCTAACCTAACCTTTTTTTTTTTTTTTTTTTGCATGGGAAATGCCTGCGCATACCCGCACCTGCGGGGCAAAGGTGGAGTTATGTCCGGACTCGCACCGACTAAAACCCCATGGTGTTCTACCATCGTCGCGTATGGCGGGGTTACGGGAACGCTTTCGCGCACCTCCGCGACCCCGCCTGCTGGCCCGGCAAGCCGGCCCCTCCAGCTTCAGGAGGACATCCCCTCTCACCCCTCTCACTTACCAAGGCGCGCCGGAACACGGACGCCTTCCATCTCAGCCTCCTCTGTGGGTGGGAAACGGACTCCCCGAGTCCCTTTGAAGGCCATGGGAGCCAGAAGTCCCAGCCCCTGCAGCGGATCTGGTGTTAGGCTCCGCCGCCAACCAATGTTCGGCCGCGGAGGACGAAGTGGCGGATCAACCGGCCTTCCGCTGAACCCGCGGCCCCACCACGACCGCATCAGCGGTGCGACCCCCGCTTGAGTCGCGGAGGATAGGGAGATACACCACCCACCGCGACTCCGTCTCGGATGCGGAGGGTAGGGCGACGATGCGCGGTACCGCTGCTAACGATCCCCGCACCGCCACCCACGTAACCGACTCCTCGGCTGCGGATGGTGCGTAAGACTTTGGCTACTCACTCCGTCCATCCGCACCCCGCAGCCCACCGACTACCGCATCCAGGGCGGGCCCAGCTCCAACCCGCCCGGGCAACCTCCTCGAGCCGGCCTTAGAACGCCTTAGGCCGGCCATTTGGGTTCATCTTAGCTTCACCGTGGTTAACTCCACTGCCACGGTTACTAAACCCGCTACGACAAAGCGGGAGACCCTTCGGGGAGGTCCTAACCTAGCCTAACCTAACCTAACCTAACCTTTTTTTTTTTGCATGGGGAAATGCCTGCGCATACCCACCCTGCAGGGGGCAAAGGGGTAAGGATTATGTCGGACTCGCACCGACTAAAAACCCCATGGTGTTCCTCCATCGTCGCGCGTATGGCGGGTCACGGGGTGCTTTCGCACACATCGCGACCCCGCCTGCGCCAGCCGTCCAGGCGGCCTTCTCCGGGAGGACGTCTCCTCTCCACCCCTCCTGGCAGAGCGCGCCAGGTGCCACGGACGCGCCCTCCCAGCTCGGCCTCCTCTGGCCAGGTGGGGAAGCGGACTCCCCGGAGTCCACCCCAGAGCCATGGGGGCCGGAAGCCCCAACCCTGCGAGCGGATCTGGTAGGCTCCGCCGCCGACCAATCGGCCGCGGAGGGACGGGAGGCGGCGGGATCAGCCCAACCTCCACTGAACCCGCGGCCCCACCACGGCCGCATCAGCAGTACGACCCGCTTAGTCGCGGAGGGATAGGGAGATGCACTACCCACTCCCTCCGCGACTCCCGTCTCAGATGCCGGAGGGTGGGGGCGACGATGCGCGGTGCCAGTGCTAACAGTCCTCGCACCGCCACCCCATTCCCCCGGCACTCCGCCTCGGCTTCACCGGATGGTGCGTAGACAGCTCACTCCGTCCATCCGCACCCGCAGCCCACCGACACGCATCAGGGGTGGGCCCAGCTCCAGCCCGCCCGGGCAACCTCCTCGAGCCGGCCTTAGAGGCGCCTTGGAGGCCCGGCCATTTTGGAACCCTCTTGGCTTCACCGTGTAGTTGCTCACACCACGGTTGCCTAAAGCTTCCCGCTACGATGTGAGGAACCCTTCGGGGAACCTAACCTAACCTTTTTTTTTTTGGCGTGGGAAATGCCTACGCATGCCCGCCCTCGCGGGGAACAGGAGCGGGTTATGTCGGACTCGCACCGACTAAAACCCCACGGTGGTCGCCACCAGCATCGCGCGGTCGCAGGATCTCCGTTAGGAACGCAACCTGCTTGCGCTTCGCTGGGATATTAGCCCGTCCCGGGGGCGTGCGTGAAGATCGCGCCCCCAGAACCCTCACGGAACTATCACGACGACACGGTGCCGCGTCGTGCCGTCGTCCTCCTCGGGAGTCGCTCATACTGGACGATCGGGCCCCCACTCCGATCGTCAGCGACCCGTAAATTCGTTACGGTAGGGGATCACCGATAGAGGCCGTGACGAGGCGCGCGAGCCTCGCGTCAGCCGTCTCGAGCAGGATCGGTCCTCTCTCTGTCCCGCTCGGCAGCTCCTTTCGGACCGTGCAGTCTCGCTGAAGGGCTACGGCCCTCACGCCGATTCCCGCGCAGCATCGCCGACACGACTGCTGGCAGGGACGAGTTCGAATCCGATGCTGACCGACCAAGACCGCCGCTCCGGCCCGCATGGGCAAGCTGGCGAGCGATGTGCGATGCAGGTCTTGGTCGTTGCCGCCAGTGGAAGCAATTCGCCATCGCCCGCCGCGACCGATCTTACACGGGTAATCGCGAAGCAGCCGTGCCCGGTGATCACCTGCCAGCTCAGAGATCTGTAGGTGAGTCTTCCTCTCGTCGCTGCATCGAGCTTCGAAGACCGGCAGGAGGAATGCTCCGACGACGCTTCGTTTGCGCGCATACTGCTCCTCGCCCAGGCCTTGCGCGCCACGTCACTGGTACGATACGTCGTTCCTGCCGTTTTACCGCCTCGAGCGCCTCCTCTGGCTCGCCACCTCACCCGGCGTAGGACGCGAATCCGGTGATCACCCTCGCGTCCATGTCATAGTATATCCAGAGGTGGAAAGCGAGCCAGGATCATCACCGCCTCAAACATTACCGTGCGGTATCCTCGTACGACCCGTATGGCCATCCTCCTCTGGACGCTGTAGATTTTCGTCTACAGCGTCGGATGCTCAACCTCTTCGCCCAGATGGGCGCCCGTATAAGGCTACGGATCGTACGACCCCAGCGCAGCGTAAGGCGGCGGACTTCCTCGGTCCCCGAGATTGGGTAGCAGTCTGTGCATAGCACCCGCTACCCTCTCGATCCGAGGACCAGGCATCAGTGCTCTTCGAAGCCCAGCGACTGTCAGAGTGGGCCGTGCTTCATGTACCGCCCCACTCTGACTTCAGACTCACCTACTCGGACGCACGAGTCGGGTGGTTCCTGCTCCGCGGCAGTTTGTGAACCATAGCGCCTCGGTCTTTGTGAGGCGCTACCTCCAGTCCCAACTCGTGAACTTTGGCGACGACGGTGCACCGCTGGCTCGGCGAGGCTCAGCAGTCTCGGTCCCCGCTGGCGATACCAACGTGTCGTCCGCGTAACAGACGACATTAACGCCAGCGGGGAGCTCGACTCCTGGGAACAGAGTCGTAGGCGGATTCACAGTAACGGGCTAACACCGGCCTGTGGGGCCCGCACTGGATCTCCCTCCGGATCCTCGTACCGTCTCGGTCCATGTACAGATGTACCTGTCGCGCAAAACCAGTCCGCGATCACGCCTCGCAGGTAGGGGGAACACCATGGTGTACGAGTCCCCTAATCGCGTCCCAGGGCAGGAGTTAAAGGCGTTGACGATGTCGGACTATCGCCAACGCCACACCGCCCAGGACACAGCCTGCTCCGACAGGGAGCGGACGCGCAGAACCGCGTCGATGGTGGAAAAGCTCCCGTCGGAAAACCGAACTGGTTTTCGGCGAGATCGGGACCGACACGCGACAGATGCCGTTGAGACGGCCGGCAAGAATTCTCGAATAACTTGCCGGCCTCGTCAACAGGCATATGGGACAGTACGCAGAGGAGATCTGCGGCTCTGTCGCAGCTTCTTCAGAGGACCATTCGGGCCTCCTTCCCGAACCACTTGGGAACGAACGCTGGCGAACGGCTGCCTCAGCCTGTTCCAGCGAGGGTAGCCAGACTCGACACCCAGACCCGGCCGGGAATTCCGTCAGGTCGGCGCCGGTCCGGCCTCTCAAGCGGCCCACGGCTCGGTCCAGCTCCTGTGCGGTCACCCCCATCTCGTCTCTCCCGCTCGCACGAAAAATGGGGTAAACTGAAGGACGATGACCGGCCCTCCAGAAGGCAATCACTCTTCCCCAGAGGGCCGGATCGAGTTTCAAATCACCGGGGGCGTCCAAGGATGAGCTTCCTAACCATCCTGTACGGACGCCCCCACGGATCCTCGTTAGGTCCCTCAGGAGCTCTCTCAGGACCGAGACCTGGCGTTACTGAATGGCTGCCTGCAACGCCTTCGTGGCCGCTCGATACTATCGTAGAGTCTGGCTATCTCCTCACTCGGAGCTCGCCTTCGCCTCCTTCGGGCTCTGGTGTACTGGCGGCGGCTCCGCAAACAGATCGCTCGCAGCTCCGCGATCTCTGCCGACCACCATTACCGCCCGCGCTTGGGGCGACCGGTCCGGGGCATCGACGCGTCACAAATGCAGCGTCATCGTCGGAACCAGTTCGCTTCCCACTTCGGATCGGACGGAACCTCTTCGGCGCTTTCTGGCCATATATTGCAACGTTGGCGGCCCCGAGCGCCAAGTCTCGGTCTAGCCGCTTGAGACACCGATCGCGTGTGACTGCCTTCTCGGTGGCTGGTAGCAGCGTCGGGGCGACGGATTACCAAGATCGAATAAAATATGGCGGTGGTCGGATAGCGTGACCCTCCTCTGCAACCCGCCAGCCCGACAACATGCGCATCGCAGCGGGAGTCGCCCATGTAAAGATCACGACCGACTCCCCTGCCGCCGCACGCGTGCCACGGACCCCGATTTTGCCAATCGGTCAATCCAGCCGCCCATTCCATCGCCGTCTCTCCCTTCCGGACTGTCGCTGGGATTCCCCGCCTGGGTGGGCGTTGGGGAAGTCTCCAGGACCAATCGACGGACGAGGGAGGCACCTGCGAACGCAGAGTACTTACCTCATCCGGTACTATCGTAGTCGGCGAGGGACCTCATGGGAGACGTAGCGGCCAACTATGGCCAGGGTGCCCCATTGCACTGCAACAAAGCCCTGACCCCTTCCCAATAGGGAGCAGGGTGGACACCCTCTCCACCCCCAGTAGATCGCTACGGAACCCAGCTCATCGCCGAACCAGTGAGGGGTGGTCCGGCACGGCATAGGAATGCTTCTGCCGAGCAACCCGGCACTCCGCAATGGTCTGCATAAACAAATGCTGAGCATTGCGGCAGTGGTTCAGGTTGCTCTGAAGACAACTGAGGGTGCGAAGAGGCCTACGCGACCTCCATTCCCGAGCTTAGGCTCGGGTTGCGGCACTGGTGCCGCCGGAACTTCTACGCTTGTGGAGGCAGGAGGACTCTCCATGTCCTTCCTGCAGCACTTTCTTCCGTGGTGGGGGCGCTTTTATCGCAAGACGATGGTTAGAGGGACGGCCCAGTCCGAAGCACAGTGGACATTTGAGTGCAGGGGCTCTGCACTCCGCCAATTGTGCGGTCTCCCACAAGCGTAGCAACGCGTGCTCCGATTGCACCTGGTTAGGGCACCTACTGCCCACGTGTCCTTTTCAGGCACCGGAAGCGGTACATGGGCCTGGAGTTCTAACTAACTCTGCCGAGCGGGGCAGCCACGCATGCGCGTCCGGCGGTCGCCAACGTACTGCTGCCGCAGGGCACCACTCCATAACACGTGCCCAAACGCATGGGTGTTCGGTGGACCTCTCCGACGCCAGCGTCGTCCGCGAACGCCTCCGGCTTAACAATACGGCCGCTGCGACTCGCTCGGGCTGGCATCGATGAAGTCCTTCACCCGGAATGCTCTTTGACTTGACCGGGCGGCCAGTTCGGACATCCATCTCTGAAGGGATTTCATTTTTGCCGCGAGACTTTCCGCCCTCGAACTGCCCTCAGGACCGCTGATCCAGAGACCACCGGTCCTGGCCACGTTCCCCAGCGAACAGTCTCGATGCCGATCTGTCCGCCAGCCTTGTTTTCGACAGCTTACCTCCATCGCTTTGCATAAGATGTGGAGAGCCAGTCAGCAACGTCACCATGCGGCTGGCCGGTGTGCGTATGAACTTCACCTTTTTGTGCTTTGCCGTGGCCGCAGAGGGCCACTGGCTGCTAGACCTTTTAGGCTTCTTGGCCACCTGTACCTGATGTGCTTACAGGCA
Organism: Teinopalpus imperialis; assembly: GCA_029286865.1. Classification (NCBI taxonomy): domain Eukaryota; kingdom Metazoa; phylum Arthropoda; class Insecta; order Lepidoptera; family Papilionidae; genus Teinopalpus; species Teinopalpus imperialis. The sequence continues at coordinate 61,670 of JAGSMU010000157.1, forward strand.
CCTCCATTGAAGTGGCCTCGTAGTTGGAGAGTCGCCACTGCAGGCAGCTCGACACTGTGAAGGGTGGGAGGAACTTCTTCCCCTTCTTGTTTTGACTTCCGCGAGTGCGACGGTGCAACCAGCCACCGGCTGCGGATTAATGGCAGCGTTTGCACTGCACTCGCGGAAGTATGCTAGTCTCTCTTTCAAGGGAGGCCGGGTTGCCCTCGGGAATACCCTTGCGCCTCGAAGGCAGCCAGTCTTGCCTCTACGGAAGCGCTCCCAAGCGCTCCGTCAGCCAACTTCACTCCGTTCTTTTGTCCTCCGGGCGCTAGGGGCCTTTGAGGAGGAGGCGGCGCCTGCAGTTCCCCTCGCATCCGGAGAGCACGAAGCTCCTCGAAAGCCTCCCAACCTTCGTCAGGCTCCGGCCAATTGCGAGCGAAGCTCAGCATTCTCCACTCGAGCTTCTCGGCGTTGGGGCTAAGGCCACCCTCCGTGCCAGTTCCGACGTGGCCGCCTCCACAAATCAGGTCGCCGTTGTTCGTAGGCGCAATGGACAAATGAGCCCTTTAGATTTGCGATTTGTCGGCAACCTGTCCACCGCCAGCAAGGACGACCGGATGAGGCATCCCGAGTCCGTAGTAGATTGGCCTCCATCTCGCTCCAGATCACGGGTTTTGGAAGGCCAGCCTTGGCCTCATTCACGCTCTGGGCCACCGTCGGATCCCAGATGCCATCCTCCGTCGCCAGCGACACGCCAATTGTCCGTGCACCAGAGACTGCGACTGCCTGAAGTTTGTCGGCACCGGCGCGGTCGCAGGCTTGGCTCTCCTCTTCCTGCTTGTGTCCTTGCGGACACCTCCGGAGTTGCGGACCTGGCGAGGCATCGGATCTTCCGCCGTCACTCTCACCGCCCAAACCACAGGCGTGCCCGGACGCGCAAAGCGTCACGCCTGTCCCGTGCCGGGGCTGCTGGTCCGCAGACGCTGATCTTCCTGAGAAACTCTGGTCCTAGAAAATGAGGACCGTCGACTGCTAATACAGACTCAGCGCTTTTCGCTGGGTCTCCTTCTCTCTTGGTTTTGGTAATTCCATAATTATTCCCGTTGAGAGTTAGGACGAAATAAAATGTCAGATCCGGTGACGCCTATTCCAGAACAAGGCTGCTTGCTGTGGGGTCGCCTGAGTACACAGGTTTTCAAGACTTCGCTGTCTGATTTTTTATAGAGGTTTACTCCTCGCGGGCCGGCCGGTTAAGGCAAGCCCTCCCGCTCCGCTGCGCTTCGACGTACCCCGCAATCTCGTCAATGCTGGGGTCCTTGAAGAGTACAACAGGTTACGGCGCTGGGAAAAGCCGACGTAATACAATTTTGGACGGTTGCGGATGCCCGGCGGCAGTGTGAGTGCACGCAGACCCATCCACTCCACTATAAGGTAGGCACTGGAAACGATATATCGTCACCAGTTCGAATACCCACCATCATTTGTTGCCTTTCCCGGATACTTTGATCAGGGAAAATGCAGCCTCCACCCTTGCATTGGGCGCACAAGGAACGACAGTATCGCCATCAGTTCCCAATGCGCGCCTCATTGTTGCCTTTCCCGGATACTTTTGATCAAGGGGAGAAATGCAGCCTCCGCAACGCATTGGGCACTGGGAAGCGACGTATCGCCACCAGTTCCCAATGCACACCCTTTGTTGCCTTTCCCCGGATACTTTGATCAGGAGAAATGCAGCCTGCCCTACCCACATTGGGCACTGGGAACGACGTATCGTCACCAGTTCCCAATGCGCACCCTCATTTGTTGCCTTTCCCCGGATACGAAATCAGGGAGAAATGCAGCCTCACAACGCTCGACGGTTGAATGCCCGGCAGTAAAGACGCACACCGAGCCCGTCCACCACTATGAGCATTAGGCGCAGAGCGATATATCGTCACCGGTTCTAATACCCACCATCATTTGTTGCCTTTCCCCGGATACAGAAATCAAGGAGAAATGCAACCTCCCTAACGCTTGACGGTTGAGTGCCCGGCGGCAGTAAGAACGCACACCAGGCCCGTCCCCACACTTTGAGCATTAGGCACTGCCAACGACGTATCGCCCACCAGTACCCAATGCACCTTCAGTTGTTGCCTTTCCCCGGATACTTTGATCAGGAGAAATGCAGCCTGCTTACGCATTGGGCACTGAAGACGACGTATCGTCACCAGTGCCCAATGCGCCGCTATCGTCCGGTTGCCTTTCCTCCGGATATGGAAATCAAGGAGAATGCAGCCCTGCTACTCCCGCAGGTGCCCTCCGCTTATCAGAGGGACACGCAGGCAATATCCCCCCTGTCAGAACATTCGCCACTGGCAACAACGTGTCATCACCGGTGCCCAGGGTGCTGCGTCGGCGTTGCCTTTCCCCGGATACAATAGCATCAAGGGAAGTTCAACGGCAGGCGCTCGAGGAGTTTTCTGACGTGGCACTAACCTAACCTTTTTTTTTTTTTTTTTTTTTTTTACGTAGGATACTTGCGCATACCCACACCCCTGCGGGGGCAAGAGATTAGGTTATGTCGGACTTTCGCACCGACTAAAACCCCGTGGTGTTCCACCCTTCGTCATGGCGGGGCCGCAGGAACGCTTTCGCACACCTCCGCTGACCCGCGCCTGCGCCGACCGACTAACGGCCCCTTCTCGGGGAGGACATCTCCCTCTCCACCCCTATCAGGCAAAGGCGCGCGCCGGAACGCGGACGCGCCTTCCATCTCGGCCTCCTCTGTAGGTGGGGAAGCGGACTCCCCGAGTCCGCCCCAAGACCATGGGAGCCAGGAAAGCAGTAAAGCAGAAGCCCAGCCCCTGCGGCGGATCTGGTGATAGGCTCCGCGCCGACAATGTTCGGCCGCGGAGGACGGGGAGAGTGGCGGGAACAACCAACCTCCGCTGAACCCGCGGTACACCAACCGCATCAGCGGTGCGGCCCCCGCGTGAGTCGCGGAGGATGAGGAGATACTGCACTACCCTCCCTCGAGACTCCGTCTCGGATACCCGGAGGATGGGGGGACGATGCGCGGTACCGGTCTGAACGGTCCCCGCACCTGCCCCATTCCCCAATCGCCTCGGCTGCGGATGGTAATAAGACGGCCTCGCTCCGTCCATCCGCGCCGCAACCCACCGACACGCATCCGGGGCGGGCTCAGCTACAACCCGCCCGGAGCAGCCTCTCAGGCCGGCCTTAGAACGCCTTAGGCCGATGCATTTGGGATTCCTCTTGGCTTCACCGTGGTTAGCTCACGCCGGTTACTAAACCCGCTGCGATAGAAGCGGGAACCCTTCGGGGGACCCACAACTAACCCTAACCCTAACCTAGCCCTGGCCTAACCTAGCCTTTTTTTTTTTTTTTTTTTGCATGGGGAATGCTACGCATACCCACCCTGCGGGGCAAAGGGTGGAGTTATGTCGGACTCGCACCGACTAAAACCCATGGTGTTCCTCCATCGTCGCGTATGGCGGGAGTCGCAGGAACGCTTTCGCACATCCGCGACCCGCCTGCGCCAACCAGGCAGCCCCTTCTCCGGGGAGGACATCTCCCTCTCTCCACCCCTCCTGGCAGGGCGCGCCGGAACACGGACAGCGCCCTCAACGGCCTCCCTCTGTAGGTGGGAAGCGGACTCCCCGAGTCCGCCCCCAGACCATGGGGGCCAGGAAGCCCCAGCCCCTGCGGCGGATCTGGTGTTAGGCTCGCCGCCGGACCAATGTTATTCGGCCGCCGGAGGACGGGGAGGCGGCAGGATCAGCCAGCGCTCACTGAACCCGCGGCCCCACCACGGCCGCATCAGCGATGCGACCCCCGCTTGAGTCGCGGAGGATAGGAATGCACTACCACTCCACTCGCGACTCCGTCTCAGCGAATGCGGAGGTGGGGAAGACGATGCGCAGTACCGATGCTAACAGTCCTCGCACCGCCACCCCATTCCCCGACACCTGCCGCCTCGGCTGCGGATGGTGCGTAAGACGGCCCTCACTCGTCCATCCCGCGCCCCGCAGCCACCGGCTGCATCCAGGGTGGGCCCGGCTCCAGCCCGCCCGGGCGGCCTCCTCGGGCCGGCCTTAGGCGCCTTAGGCCGGCCATTTGAGATTCCCTCTTAGCTTCACCGTGGTTAACTCCACCACGGTTACTAAGCCCCGCTACGATAAAGCGGGAACCCTTCGGGGGGGAACCTAACCTAGCTTCGCCTAACCTTTTTTTTTTTTTTTTTTTTTTCGCTGGGAAATGCCTACGCATACCCACCCCCCTGCGAAGGGGCAAGGATGGAGTTATGTCGGACTCGCACCGACTAAAACCCCATGGTGTTCCCAACTACGTCGCGTATGGCGGGGTCGCGGGAACGCTTTCGCACACCTCCGCGACCCGCCTGCGCTGGCCGGCAGAAGCCGGCCTCATCCGGGGGACATCCCCTCTCCGCCCTCTCCTGCAAGGGCGCCGGAACTTACGGACGCGCCTTCCATCGGCCTCTGTAAGGTGGGAAGCGGACTCCCCGAGTCCGCCCCCCAGGCCGCGGGAGCCAGAAGCGCTAAGCCATCAGCCCCTGCGGCGGATCACAGTCCTGCGGCTCACCGCCGGAGCCGATGTTCGGCCGCGGAGGGACAGGGAGAGCGGCAGCAGAAACACCGGCACTCCTCTTTGCGGCCCCCACCACAGCCGCATCATGCGTTGCGACCCCGCTTGAAGGTCGCGGGATAGGAGCGGCAGCACCTTTACCGACACTCTCTTTCCTCGCGACTCCACCTCGGCTGCAGGGGCGGGAGGCGGCCCTCGCTCCGCCACTTCGCCCCCAGCAGTCCACCGACACGCTTCCGAGGCAGACTCGTTACGAGCCCACCCAGGGCAGCGCCACTCAGGCCAGCCACAGAGCGCCTTAGGCGGCCATTTGGGTTCCTCTTGGCTTCACCGTGGGTGACCAAGCCACGGTTACTAAGCCCCGCTACGACAAGCGAGGAGCTTCCCTTCGGAGACCTAACCTAACCTAACCTAACCTAACCTAACCTAACCTAACCTAACCTTTTTTTTTTTTTTACATGGGGAAATGCCTACGCATACCCACCTGCGGGGGCAAGGGTGGGTTATGTCGGACTTCACTTTACCGACTAAAACCCGGGTGTTCCTCCATCGTCGCGTATGGCGGGGTCACGGGGCGCTTTCGCGCATCCCGCGACCCGCCTGCGCCGGCCGACCAGGGCGGCCTTCTCCGGGGAGGACATCTCCTCTCACCTCGGGCGCGCCGGAACACAGACGCGCCGCAGCCTCGGCTCTGTAGGTGGGAAGCGGACTCCCCGAGTCCGCCCCAGAAACCATGGGGGCCAGGAAAGCCCCAGCCTGCGGCGGATCTGGTCCGCCGCCGACCAACGTGTTCGGCCGCGGAGGACAGAGCGGCAGGATCAGCCACACTCCACTGAACCCGCGGCCCCACCACGGCCGCGTTCAGTTACGTATTGCTTAATATAATTACAAAATTCATAAATTTAAAAACGGGGAAGCTGGCCAATAAATAAGCGTTGTGTCGTTTGATGCGTTCTGTCACTGCATGAATAAAATTGTCATTTTTTTAAAATCTCATTTTAACTCCGAATACTCATTTATTAAAGAAGAGGCTAAATTATTAAATAAGGGCCTTGACGATGTCAGAATTAAATAAAATATATTAAATATATAAAAAAAACCTAACCTAACTAACTTCTAACCTAGCCTAACCTAGCCTAGCCTAACCTAGCCTAGCCTAGCCTAACCTAGCCTAACCTAGCCTAACCTAACCTGGCCTAACCTAACCCTGACCTAGCCTAGCCTAGCCTGGCCTAGCCTAGCCTAGCCTAGCCTAACCTAACCTAACCTAACCTAACTAACCTAGCCTAACCTAAGCCTAACCTAACCTAACCTAACCTAGCCTAGCCTAACCTAACCTAGCCTAACCTAACCTAACCCTAACCACAACCTAACCTAGCCTAGCCTAGCCACAACCACAACCTAAACTATTTCTTACAACCTAGCCTAGCCTAGCCTAACCTAACCTAGCCTAACCTAACCTAACCTAACCTAACCTAGCCTAGCCTAGCCTAACACAACCTAGCCTGGCCTAGCCTAGCCTGGCCTAGCCTAGCCTAGCCTAGCCTAGCCTGGCCTAACCTAACCTAGCCTAACCTAGCCTAGCCTACTTCTTCAACCTGGCCTAGCCTAGCCACAACCTGACCTGGCCTGGCCTGGCCTGACACAACCTAGCCTAGCCTAGCCTAGCCTGGCCTATTCAACCTATTTCTTCAGCTGTCCTAACCCTATTTCAGCTAAGCACAAACTCAGCCTGGCCTAACCTAGCCTAACCTGTTCTTCTTCCTTTCTTCTAACCATTGCTTAATAT
>JAGSMU010000158.1:0-17500 GCA_029286865.1 Teinopalpus imperialis
AATTACAAAATTCATAAATTTAAAAACGGGGAAGCTGGCCAATAAATAAGCGTTGTGTCGTTTGATGCGTTCTGTCACTGCATGAATAAAATTGTCATTTTTTTTAAATCTCCATTTTAACTCCGAATACTCATTTATTAAAGAAGAGGCTAAATTATTAAATAAGGGCCTTGACGATGTCAGAATTAAATAAAATATATTAAATATATAAAAAAAACCTAACCTAACTAACTTCTAACCTAGCCTAACCTAGCCTAGCCTAACCTAGCCTAGCCTAGCCTAACCTAGCCTAACCTAGCCTAACCTAACCTGGCCTAACCTAACCCTGACCTAGCCTAGCCTAGCCTGGCCTAGCCTAGCCTAGCCTAGCCTAACCTAACCTAACCTAACCTAACTAACCTAGCCTAACCTAAGCCTAACCTAACCTAACCTAACCTAGCCTAGCCTAACCTAACCTAGCCTAACCTAACCTAACCCTAACCACAACCTAACCTAGCCTAGCCTAGCCACAACCACAACCTAACCTAGCCTAGCCTATTTCAACCTAGCCTAGCCTAGCCTAACCTAACCTAGCCTAACCTAACCTAACCTAACCTAACCTAGCCTAGCCTAGCCTAACACAACCTAGCCTGGCCTAGCCTAGCCTGGCCTAGCCTAGCCTAGCCTAGCCTAGCCTGGCCTAACCTAACCTAGCCTAACCTAGCCTAGCCTATTTCAACCTAGCCTAGCCTAGCCACAACCTGACCTGGCCTGGCCTGGCCTGACACAACCTAGCCTAGCCTAGCCTAGCCTGGCCTAACCTAACCTAACTAGCCTAGCCTAACCTAGCCTAGCCTAGCCACAACCTAGCCTGGCCTAACCTAGCCTAACCTGTTCTTCTTCCTTTCTTCTAACCTGGCCTAACCTAACCTGGCCTAACCTAACCTAGCCTAGCCTAACCTAACCTAACCTAGCCTGTAACCTAGCCTAGCCACAACCTATTTCTTCAACCTAACCTAGCCTAACCTAGCCTAACCTAACCTAGCCTGACACAACCACAACCTAACCTAACCTAACCTAACCTAACCTAACCTAACCACAACCTAACCCACAACCTAGCCTAGCCTAACCTAACCTAACCTGGCCTAACCTAGCCTAGCCTGGCCTAACCTAGCCTAGCCTAGCCTAGCCTAGCCTAGCCTAGCCTGACCTAGCCTAACCTAGCCTAACTAGCCTAGCCTAACTAACCTAGCCTAACCTAGCCTAATACAACCTAACCTAACCACAACCTAACCTAGCCTAGCCTAGCCTATTTCAACCTAACCTAGCCTAACTAGCCTAGCCTAGCCTAGCCTAACTAACCTAACCTAACCTAGCCTAACCTAGCCTAACCTAACCTGGCCTGGCCTAGCCTAACTAACCTAACCTAACCTAGCCTAACCTAGCCTAGCCTATTTCAACCTAGCCTAGCCTAGCCTAGCCTAGCCTAGCCTAACTAGCCTATTTCTTCTAGCCTAACCTAGCCTAACCTAGCCTAACCTGGCCTAACTAGCCTAGCCTAATACAACCTAGCCTAGCCACAACCTAACCTAGCCTAACCTAACCTAACCTAACTAACCTAGCCTAGCCTATTTCTTCTAGCCTAACCTAACCTAGCCTGGCCTAACCTAGCCTAGCCTAGCCTAGCCTAGCCTAGCCTAGCCTAACCTAGCCTGACCTAGCCTAGCCTAGCCTAGCCTGGCTTCAACCTGGCCTAGCCTAGCCACAACCTAGCCTGGCCTAACCTAGCCTAACCTAACCTAGCCTAGCCTAACCTAGCCTAGCCTATTTCTTCTTCGACTGTACTGGGCTGTTCTTCCAACCTAGCCTAGCCTAACCTAGCCTAGCCTAACCTAGCCTAACCACCTATATCCTCGCGTTATTAAGTCCATAGTATCTCCAAACAGTTTTTCTTGTAGTATTTGTGTAGTCAAATCATTAGACACCGTTCTCGTGCCGTATTCAGGCCATTTCTAGCTATAATCGCTTACCTTCGGTTTTATAGTTACGTAATTTTAATAGATTTCAAAATTTTTGTTTCTTCCTTTTTCGTGCTGTTTTTGCTCTCGGCCGGTCAGCCCCGGTCCACAACCATCGAATCAGGCAAAACCTGTAAGAGAAACACACAGAATTAGGAAAAAATCGACTTTTCTTTGAAACCGAGGTATAGTGGTAAAAACCCTGACACATAGAATCACCTATATCCTCGCGTTATTAAGTCCATAGTATCTCCAAACAGTTTTTTCTTGTGGTATTTGTGTAGTCAAATCATTAGACACCGTTCTCGTGCCGTATTCAGGCCATTTCTAGCTATAATCGCTTACCTTCAGTTTTATAGTTACGTAGGTATAGATTTCAAAAAATTTTTGTTTCTTCCTTTTTCGTGCTGTTTTTGCTCTCCTTAGAGGTCAGCCCCAGTCCACAACCATCAGATCAGGCAAAACCTGTAAGAGAAACACACAGAATTAGGAAAAAATCGACTTTTTCTTTGAAACCGAGGTATAGTGGTAAAGCCCTGTTTTATAGGAAATCACCTATATCCTCGCGTTATTAAGTCCATAGTATCTCCAAACAGTTTTTCTTGTAGTATTTGTGTAGTCAAATCATTAGACACCGTTCTCGTGCCGTATTCAGGCCATTTCTAGCTATAATCGCTTACCTTCAGTTTTATAGTTACGTAATTTTAATAGATTTCAAAAAATTTTTGTTTCTTCCTTTTTCGTGCTGTTTTTGCTCTCGGCCGGTCAGCCCCGGTCCACAACCATCGAATCAGGCAAAACCTGTAAGAGAAACACACAGAATTAGGAAAAAATCGCCCGCCCACCCTCCCAGTTCTCATTGCTAAGGTGGATTTTCTACCCCGCCACAAAAATTCAATAAAACAATAAAATTTTATTTGACCAAAAAATGATTGGAATACGCACACCAACGAAAAAGGCAATCAAAGCCGTAACCGAGGACCAGAAAGTAACATCTGGGAACGTCTCAGAAGACTCACGCACTATGTTGAGCACCCTAGAGAGGCGGATTCTGTTCCTCCACCAGCACATCTGTGGAGTGTAGTAAAAAGAGGGTCAACGCAGGTACTGCCCTCAGACACCAGACGACAAGGTTCAAAGCCCATGCTTACTGATGTTTCTCTGGAAGAATCCAAACAATCAGGGAAATGTAGCACATTGGCGGCCCGCCAGAAACAAAATCAACACCCTCCCAGGAAGCGAGGCCCGCAGAACATCAGTGGGCTGGAAACTCAGGCGGCTAAGTATGCGGACCGTGTATCAGGCCCGGGCCTGCCTCCACAAAGCCAAGCTGAACTTGAATAATTCTAGAAACCTGAGGACAGACATAAAATGGAAGTCACTCAGGCTATGAAGGCTCTATCAGCTGGTTAAGGAGGCAGAAAGATAGGAGTTCAGGACAGAGACCGTGAATAAGGTGAAGGAGGCGATAGAACCGGAACAGGGTCACGAGACAAGAAAAGAAGAAGTAGAAAACACATTTTTAAGAAAGTTAGAGGAACATGGAAAGCTTCTAGAAGAAAACAAAGAGAAATGGAAAACTAAAGGAGCAGTTAAACGGGTGAAATTAGGGAAGATAAAGTATCCTACGCAAATGTTGCGGCCAGACCAAGAAGGACATCGCCACCGGAGAACATGGCCATGCACTCCGTGGCGATTACATCTACGGATGAAAGAGAAACAGGAGATCAGGTGATAGACAAAATAAGAAAGGCAATAAATGCTACAGAAGTAGGCCTTAGAATAGATAAAATAAGGAAAGCAAAGGACAGGAAAGTGATAGTGGGATGTAGCACGCAAGAAGAAGTGAACAGAGTGAAAGACAGAATAAAGAAAGCAGGTACTTTAAATGTTGATGACGTCAAAAATAAAGACCCATTGGTGATACTGAAGGACGTCATGCAGTATAACACCGACGAGGATGTAGTAAAAGCTATCAAGGCTCAGAACAAACATCTTTTTCAGGATGTCATCGGGGAAGACCACCACGAATGGAGGTCAAGTACAGAAAAAGACTAGGAACCAACTCACAGCACATATAGTGATGAAAGTCTCACCTCGGCTGTGGAACCGACTAACGGGTAAGAAGTCAGTACGTGGATCTGCAGCGGATAAGAGTGGCCGATCAATCCCCGCTGATACAATGCTCCAGATGTTTGGGGTATGGGCACAGCAAGAAATTATGCCTGAAACCGCAGATGTCTGTAGCCACTGCAGAGAGGCCCACCTGGAACAGGTGCACCGCCTGGCTCTCCGGAGAAGTACCGAGCTGCCGGAATTGCACGAAGGCAAAGATGGAGAAAAGGACCACAACACATTTTAGCATGGGTGTCCGGTGAGAAAAGAGGTGGGAGACCCTGGCTAGATCGACGGTGGCATATTGCTAAGAAGGGGCGTCAAGGAGGCCGTGCTCAAATGTCATCAGTAACCACTGGTATCACGCGGTCAAGCAAACCTTCAAAGGAGTGAACTCGCCACGGCCGAATTAATCATCGAGGCAGCTAGGCGGAAAATAACGTTCGCCATAGTCAGAGGCCATATCCGGGCGGACCGGGGAGATGCGACACTACCAGGGCACAAAAGATAGTACAATAATATTGCGAACCACCGGGAAGGTGATCAGGCTGCCATTGTACTGTTCGACGACACCATTGACGTCACACAGTGCCGACCTCTGGCGAGAACATAGTTGTTGCTGGAGGTGAGCAGGGGCCTGGGAGATAGGAGTGGTGTCGGTGTACCTGGAAGGTGATAAGCCCATTGATCCATACCTGGACTCTATTAAGGCGGCCGTGGAGGTTTGAGGACTGGAAGCGTGATACTGGGTGGAGACGTGAACGCGTGGAATACGTGGTGGGGCAGCCGGGAAGTGGATAATAGGGGTTGGAGTTAGCGGCCACATTGGATGAACTGGAGCTCCATATACTCAACCAGGGACTGAGCCCGCAGCCGACACCATTAGAGGTGGGAAGAGATTCTCTAGCTGCGTCGATATAACAACCTGTTCGACGGACCTGCTCGGTAGAGTGGAGGACTGGAGGCTCTCTGGAGATATCTAGCTCGGACCACAAGGCAATCCTATTCAGTATAAATTTGGAAAAATCTGTAGGCGTAGACGTTAAAGAACAACACGAAAGTACAATACAAAGAGGCGAATTGGAGCGAGTTTTGTGAAACTCGCTCATTCTTGGAAGGACAGGAACATTACTAAAACAGAAGTAGAAACGATAAAAAACAAGAAGAATTAGATAAAGTAATAGATAATTATGCAAAACCATCGTAAAACATGTGAAAATACAATGCCGAAATTAGAGTAAAAGACGAATAGGGTTGCCTTGGTGGACCAAAGAGCTGTCAAAACTCAAAGGAAGTCTCAGGTTGAAGCGACGAATATCCTACGCTGCGCCGGTCCGTCGAGAGCTGGTCGTCGGACAGTATATCGATGCAAAGAAAGATACCATCTGGAGATGAGGCGTAGGGCTACTAGCTGGAAACAGTTCTGTGGTAGACAGAACCGAGAAACAATGTGGGATGGAGTATGCAGGGTGATAGGTCGCACAACCGTTAGACAAGAAGATATCCCTCTTGTCAGGGATGGTAGAGCCTTGGGCGGTGAGGAATCAGCCAGAATCTTGGTAGAGACCTTTACCCGGAGGATAAAGCCGAAGATGATGACTCGGAGCACAGGCAGGTCAAACAGTTGCTGGAATTGTAAATAAAAGATCTCATGACGAGTTCTAGCGGTACACTTTACAATGGAGAGGAGCTGATGTGGGCCGCGAACAGCTTTAATCCGAAAAAGGCTCCTGGCATGGACGGCCTCACAGCAGATATTTGCGTGGCGGCCATTACCCTGGACCCAGCACTTTGTTTCTAGCGCTCATCAACAAGTGTCTCAGCCTTGCACTTCCAGCTAGTTGGAAAGAGGCAGTGATAGTGGTGCTCAGGAAACAGGGGAAAGAAGACTACACCCACCCCAAATCCTTACAGGCCGATTGGGCTATTGCCTGTATTGGGGAAGATCATGGAAAAGGCAATCATCCGGCGGGTCAAGTGGTATACCGTACCTGGGATCAGTCCGAATCAGTATGGCTTCATGCCGCAGCGTAGCACCGAGGACTCCCTCTATGAAATGATACGGCTTGTGAGGGAGACAATTAGTGAACAAAAGCTGATTGTGCTTTATTCACTTGACGCCTCGTGAAATCAGTTATCGAAGTGCGTACAAGGATCCATAGGGGTCCAATATTCTGGAACTTGTTGCTGGATCCATTGTTGAGGAGCTGAGTGGCAGGGGAGACCACTGCCAAGCTTTGCGAATGATGTGGTCCTAATTTTCTCGGGAACACGGCACTGAGGGTGCAGGAGCGAAGACCAATGCTGCCCTCGAACATGTTCGGAAGTGGGGAATCAAAACAAACTTAAATTTGCACCACATAAGACCCAAGCAATGCTGATCTGCGGCAGTTAAAATACGATTCACCACTTCTCAGTATGGGAGGGCTGCATTGAGCTGTCCCGCGACATAAAATACTCGGCCTCACAGTTGACTGTGGATTAACATTCAATACACACGTCAAGAATGTATTGCCACAAGGTACAAAACCTCTATGGTCAGCTGGTGAGAGCAAAGATACAGTGGGGTCTGAACCCTGAGATAATTAGGACAATCTACATGGCAGTTGTCGAACCAGTGGTGCTATATGCGGCGAGCGCATGGGCTCCGGCAACCAGAAAGTGGGAGTGAAGAAACAGCTTGACATGGTGCAACGCGGCTTCGTGCAGAAGATTATAAAGGCCTACAAAACAGTCTCGCTAAATTCGGCCCTACTGCTCGCTGGCCAAGCTCTGGATCTGAGGGTGAGGGAAGCAGCCTCCCTTTACGAAATAAAGAAAGGATACTCCCAGCGGGTGGTGGGAGATCGAGATTTGGAGATCAAAGCAGACTATGTGGAGATGCCACATCCCACAGATCAGGGGAGTCTGCAGTTCTTATGTCTGGATGACGGTGCACAGGTGGACCAGCTTGAAAGTACGGAAGTCAAAATATCTACTGACGGAAGCAGGATAGAGAATAACGTCGGCGCGGCTCTATCAATATGGAGAGACTCCGTGGAGACGAGTACCCGAGCTAGTGCTGGACACTTCTGCACCGTCTACCAGGCGGAACTGTTGGCTCTGCTTGAAGCCACCAAATACGTGCTCCAAAATTCTGCACGGAGCTGCAGTATATACTAGACCTGTGTCTGCTCTCCAGACAGTAGTCCAGGACATCTCCTCTCATCTCTCATGGTGAGAGCTAGAGAAACATCACTCAAATAAAAACCAAGGAAAAGTTTTAAGACTCTACTGGATTAAAGCCCACGCAGGGATAGAGGGAAACGAGAGAGCAGACCAACTTGCAAAGAAGCTGCAATGAAAATAAAAGAAAGCCGGATTATGAAGTTGTCCGATTTCTTTCGTCAAGCGACAAATCCGAATGGAGTCGCTCGACGAATGGAATCGGCGATTTAAAGAAGGTGACACAGCATCTACGACCAAACAATTCTTTCCGGATGCCATCAACGCGTATCCCATAGTTCGAAAAATAGAATTGGACCCAACGGTAGTACAAATAATGACAGGGCACGGGGTTCTCTCGAGTACCTTGCACAGGTTCAAATGCAAGGAGAGTTTCTGTGCGCCTGTGGCGATGACAAGGTGGAAAGTGTGATCCACCTTATCACCAGAATGTCAATATACTGCAGGGAAAGAAATGATTTAGAAATACAGCTACAAGTAGAAATAACTAAAAACAATATACACGAAATTATAAGTTGTAAGGAATCTAGGAATAAGTTTATAAGTTACTGTAAATATATAGCAAAGAAAGTTATAAATAAGAATAAATAAATATGTACAATAAAAGAGTCAGATTTACTATATATGCTTTTAGTACTATATTCATTTAAACATATACTACTATATATATATGGTATTGTATGTTTAGTCTTTTATTATTATTATATTTTATTTTAAATAGTTATACAATATACATATAAAGTATTATGAAAAAAAAAAAAAAAATGCTAGAAAATATAAATTTAGAATATAATTGTAGAACTAAGGTAGATAAGACATAGATATATGAATGATTGGTACGTAGATATTAAGGTCAAATGGATATTTGTAATTGTAAATATAACACGCAATAATGAAGCAACGTATATTTTTAAAAGTAAAAAAATTAAGTACATAGATAATAATTGTAAAAGCGCAATAAAGTCCTGAGTTCACATGTCAGGGGAACAAACATGCCAGACTCCCAAAAATGGGGTAACTAATAAAAAAAAAAAAAAAAAAAAAAAAAACCTAACCTAACCCAACCTAACCTTAACCTAACCTAACCAACCTAACCTAATCCCAACCTAACCTAACCTAACTCTAACCTAACCTTAACCTAACCTAACCAACCTAACCTAACCTTAACCTAACCCAACCTAACTCCAACCCAACCTAACCCAACCTAACCCAACTCTAACCTAACCCAACTCAACCTAACCTAACCTAACCTAACCTAACTAACCTAACCTAACCTAACCTAACTCTAACCTAACCTAACTCCAACCTAACCCAACCTAACCTAATCCCAATCCCAACCTAACCCAACCTAACTCCAATCCCAACCTAACCTAACCTAACCTAACCCAACCTAACCAACCTAACCTAACCTTAACCTAACCCAACCTAACCTAACCCAACCTAACCTAACCCAACCTAACCCAATCCCAACCTAACCCAACCTAACCTTAACCTAACCTAACCTAACCTAACCTAACCTAACTCCAACCTAACCCAACCTAACCTAACTCCAATCCCAACCTTAACCTAACCCAACCTAACCCAACTCTAACCTAACCTAACCCAACCTAACCTAACCCAACCTAACCCAACCGCAATGTACAGATGTTTCCTTTTGTCGTGCTTTCACCGCGAGGGGATGCAGGGAATCGGGTTAATAACCGTTTGGAGGGCGGACCTGGAGTCGCAATAGACCCTGAAGTTCCGTGCAGAGTGCCGTAGTGCCCACTCGGTGGCTTCACTGATTGCCAGCAATTCCGCCTGGTAGACGGTGCAGTAATCACCCAGCAGTTTTCGGGTACTCTTCTCGGCCGTGCCTATCCAAATGGATAGTGCCGCTCCGACTTTCCCTCGATTTTACTACCGCCGGTGTAAATTCGGACGGTAGCCTCGTCTTGCGTAGGCAAATCCACACCGTCCCCATGCAGGTGAAGTCCAGCTCAGCCTTTCGGCAGGATGTGGCATCTCGGCGTAGGGAGTCCTAGTCTCCATATCCCTGTCCCCTACCACTCGCCGCGATATGCCTCTCTTTACTTGGTAAAGAGAGGCTGCTTCTGATCCTTATATCCGGGAAGCAATCCGGCTAGCAGCAGGGCTGAATGCAGGGGAGACGGTCCTATACGATTTCACAATCTTCTGGACAAACCCTCTCTGCACGGAGTCCAGCTGCTTTCTGGCAGACCTTTTAGTGTCGCCGACGCCCATGCGCCCGCAGCGTACATGATCGTCGGCTCCACCACCGCCGTATAAATGGTTCTAACCACCTCGGGTTCAATCCCCATTGGACCTTAGCGGCCCTCGACAGTTGGACGTACAGACTCTGCGCCTTCCGACCTTGCATTTGCAATGTGCGCGTTGAACGTGAGTCCGTCGTCCACTGTGAGGCCGAGTATCTTGATGTTCTTGGAGAGCTCGATCCTCACACCGCCCATGGTCAGGAGTGGTGGAGTCAAACTTCAGCTTCCTCGTCACTACCATAGCCTTAGTTTTGTGTGCTGCGAAGTTTAGCTTATTTTGACCCCCACCCCGAACATAATCAGTACCGGTTCGGCTCTCCGTTGCACTTCTAGTGCATTGTCCCCCGAGATAATCAAAACCACGTCATCAGCAAAGGCCTGACAGTATACCCCCCTCCGCCCCAATTCTTCCAGAAGAGGATTAAGCAGCAGGTTCCACAGCGTAGGACCCCAATGGATCCTTGCGCACCCCTTTGTCGTACGCTTGACCCGGTCGCACCGGCGGAGCCCGACGCGCACTGATCGATCGCTAAGATAGCTGTCAATTAGGCGCCTCAGGTCCACCGGGCATCCGGTCTCCGCCAGTCTGAGTCTGATCGCGGGCCACCACGCATTATCGAATGCTCCCTCTATGTCCAGCGACACCAAAACAATGAGCTTTTTCTCACGAAGCCGATCATTTAGGTGTCCCATCATGGCACAGAGGAGTCTTCGGTACTACGTTGCGGCATGAAGCCGTACTGGCTGTCACTGATCTGGGGCACTATGTGCCACCTGATTCTCTGGACAACCATCTTTTCGCAGATCTTACCCAGTACCGGCAAGAGACCTATGGGTCTGTAGGACTTAGGGTCCGCGTATGTGTCCTTTCCCGGCTTCCGTATGACTACTACCACAGCTTCCTTCCACCTTGCAGGGAAGTAAGAAAGACTTAGGCACTTGTTCATAAGTGCGAGGAACAGGTCAGGGTCCAGTGTGATTGCCATTACAGCAGATGTCGGAGGTAAGGCCGTCCATTCCAGGCGCCTTTTTTGGATTGAACGACGACGCGGCCCACAGCAGTTCGCTCTTGGTGAATGGTGGGTTGCATGAGTCATCACGCAGCCCCTCATTTATTGTATCTGCAATTTCTCTTACTGCCCCCGTGATTTCCACGTCGTCGTTGGCGGGATTATCCTCTGGATGCGTTGATATCCGCCAGCAATTTGGCGGGGACATTAAGGGCATCTCCTAACATGGGTGAAAGCCACGCAGGTTTGGAGGAGGAACGAGGGCGGACGAACTTGCAAAGGAGGCTGCAATTAAGACCAAGAGGACCCCGACTACGATCGATACCCTGTCTCGTTCGTCAAGCGACAAATCCGTTTGGAGTCGGTTGATGAATGGAACAGGAGGTATCAGAGGGTGACAACTTCCGTCACCAAAGCCTTCTTCCCGGACGCGTCAGAAGCCTTCAGCGTAATTAAAAACCTGGAGATGGACGCTCTGTCTGTGCAGGTGTTCACGGGGCTGCGGCGGTTTCTCCGAATACTTGAACCGCTTCCAGGTGTAAAGAGAGCCCGTCGTGTGTCTGTGACGACACCATCAAGGAGGATATCTTGCACCTCATAACGGAGTGTCCTAATAACGGTGGGAGAGGCACAATGTTGAGAGCTACACAGGTTTAAAGTAACAATAAATAACTTGCCAGTCCTTATCAGTAGCAGAGATTTTAGCCAGAAATTCCTGCATTTCTGCAGCGTGTGGCGATGAAAGCTATACGACAAAATAAAACAAAATGAATGTATGAGTATGTTGGTATGTGTGGCCAGATATTTAGTTATATATAATACATAGTAACTAAATTTAGAACTATATATATGGCCAGTTTGACTAAGAAGAAATATATATAAGAATAGAATACGATGTATATAGAGATAAGACTCGACTAAAAATAGTGTAAGTGCATAATGTTAGAAATGAACAAAAAGTCCTGAGTTATCATGTCGGAAATGCAATGCAAGGGCCCCAAATGGGCAAAAGAGCCTGGCCTAGCCTAGCCTAGCCTAACCTAGCCTAGCCTAGCCTAACCTAACCTAACCTAGCCTAGCCTAACCTAACCTAACCTAACCTAACCTAGCCTAACCTAACCTTTTTTTGCTGATATCCTCGTGTTGCGGTGTTCAAAGCATTTCAAGTTTGTTTATTTTAGTTGTATTTGTGTAGTCCGCATTTTTAGTCTTTTCGAGCCGCTTCGAGGCCGGTTTCTAGTATTAATCACACTTCTTTAGTTCCATAGTTACGTAATTCTAATTGAACAAAAAATTTTTTTATTTCTTCGTTTTTCGCCCTGTTTTTGCTTCCGATCGGTCGACTCCGGTCCACAACCGTCGATTCAGGCACAATCTGCGAAGGAAACGCACGGAAATAAGAAAAAATCAGCATTTTGTATGAAACCGAGGTGTAATGGTGAAGCCCTGTTTTAAAGGAATTTGCTGATATCCTCGTGTTGCAGTGTTCAAAGCATTTCAAGTTTGTTTATTTTAGTTGTATTTGTGTAGTCCACGCATTTTTTAGTCTTTTCGAGCCGCTTCGAGGCCGATTTCTAGTATTAATCACACTTCTTTAGTTCCATAGTTACGTAATTCTAATTGAACAAAAAATTTTTTTATTTCTTCGTTTTTCGCCCTGTTTTTGCTTCCGATCGGTCGACTCCGGTCCACAACCGTCGATTCAGGCACAATCTGCGAAGGAAACGCACGGAAATAAGAAAAAATCGCCACCCACCCTCCCAGTTCTCATTACTGACGTGGATTCTATACACGTCGCAATAGAAAAATTTATTTTATTTACCCTAGAGATAGATCTTTATTTTTAATTTAAATTATACACATCTCTTACAACAAATAAGCATGTTTGTAAGTAATCGCACACCCGTAAAAAAGGCGAACGACAAAATGAAGTCGAACACAGAGATAACCCCGGAACAGACTGAGGAGGCTGGCCCCTCATCAGTCGTAAACCACGGACATCGGCGGAGATCGCAAAAACTGCATCACCACCATCAAAGCCCAAGTACGCCAGCAGATCAGCAGAGGCAAAGGCCTGCTTAGTAAGAGCAAAGACCTTACTAGGAGAGTCCCGCAATCTGAAGGCAGATATAAAATCTGGGGTTACTCAAGCAATCGAAGGCTCTACCAACTGGCAAAGAAGCGGGAGGCGCTAAGGATGGACAAGAGCCGGAAGGGAAGGAGAAGCAGGTCACATCGGCTGCTTCTACGGAAGCGACGTCGCAGGTAGAGTTAATGAAGAACCTCATGAAAAACATGAAGAGCATAATGACATGTTATTGGAATGCAAAAGCATACACTAACTCTATCTGAGGATATCAAGCGGATACCTCGGCCCCTCGAAGGCGAACAGGGACTTTCATACGCAGAAGTCACCAAACTGACAAAGGCTATTGCTGACTTCAAAATGATCTCAGCGTCCGTGCAATACCACAGCCTATTCATGATGAGGCAGAACAGCAGCCGAAACAAGACACAAGAGCGCCCATGCACACGATCATCATAACATCGGATGTCAAAGAAGACACTAGCGCAGAACTTCTCGTGAAAGTAAAGGGACGCTGTGGATGCTAAGAATAGCGGTATGCGCGTGGATAGGCTGCGCAAAGCAAGAGATCAAAAGATCATTATAGGATGCCATAGCAAAGAGGAGCTAATAAAAATTAGTGATGCAGTCAAGACCAGCAATCTGCAAGTCAAAGAGGCTCAGAACAGGGATCCTCTGATTATAGTGCGAGATGTGCTAGCCGTTCACACAAATGAAGAAGTAGTGAAAGCACTTAAAAAACAAAACAGTCACTTGCTGGCAGACATCAAAGAACAGGACGTGAGAATTGCAGCGAGGTACAGACGGAAAACGAGGAATCCGCACACTACACACATCGTGTTGCAAGTCTCCCCAGCAGTATGGCAGCGCCTTACTACGGCAGGTCGAGCACACATAGATCTGCAACGTGTGCGGGTTGAAGACCAGTCGCCGTTGATACAGTGCTCACTGTGCCTGGGATACGGTTGTAAACCTCTGCAAGGATACTGTTGAAAAATGCAGTTACTGCGGAGGAGCTCACAAGTGGGCAGAATGCGAGGAGCGACTTGCTGGTAAAGCACCAACATGTTGCAACTGCACCCGGGCAAAAATAACTGTGGCGAACCACAACGCATTTAATCAGGAGTGTCCTATCAGGCGTAAGTGGGATGCAATGGCCCGCGCCACCACAGCTTATTGCTAAGGGCGTCTCTAGGGACCAAAGCGCATCCAACGTAACCATCACACACGGTCAGAGGCCCTACCAAGTATTCCAGGCCAACCTCCAACGAAAGGAATTAGCCACAGCAGAACTAATGATAGAAGCTGAT
This sequence comes from Teinopalpus imperialis, assembly GCA_029286865.1. NCBI lineage: Eukaryota > Metazoa > Arthropoda > Insecta > Lepidoptera > Papilionidae > Teinopalpus > Teinopalpus imperialis. The sequence goes on from JAGSMU010000158.1 coordinate 14,020, forward strand.
AACAGGAAAGTGGCCTTTGCACTGCTCCAGGAGCCTTATGTGGGCAACTCAAAGTGTATGAAAAGCTACAAAGGGGTGAGGATCTTCCAGAGTACGAGCCAGGGAGAAGGGGTTGTCAAGGCGGCTATTGCTGTCTATGACGATAACTTGGAGATAAGACAATTCCCCAAACTCACCACAAATAACATCGTGGTGGTGGGGATCCGAACTCGTGCCTGGGAAATCGCTGTGGTTTCATACTACTTTGAGCCAGAACAACCCATAGAGCCATACCTGGAGCAGTTGAAGAATATACAAAAAGGAGTTACAGCCAAAATTGTTTTATTAGGAGGCGACGCAAATGCCAAGAATACATGGTGGGGCGGCAATGTTTTAGATCAAGAGGTGAAGAAATGTTTGGGACCATAGACGAAATGGGGTTGTATGTGCTCAATGAGGGAGATATCCCCACATTCGATACCATCAGGGCAACAAACGTTTCTCCAGCTTCATTGATGTCACAGCCTGTTCTCATGAGATGCTCAACTTGGTAGAGGACTGGACAGTGGACAGAAACTATCACAAGTTCCGACCACAACACACTGACCTTTAACATCAGGCTTATTAAAGCAAAGGTATGAGCACACAAAGAACGACACGAATTTATGGCACCAAAGGGCTAATTGGATTCAATTTCATGAAGCTAAGACCAACTGAAGGAGGAAAGTGCCATAAATAAGGAAAATCTGGGAAAAGTTAAATGCAAAGGATTTGGATTCTTTGACGGAGGTATACTCGTATTATCAAAAAGGTATGTGAGGATACCCTACCGAAAAAGAAATCAAATCAAAACTTCTATGCCGTGGATGTCAGGGAGCTCTACTTGATGAAGAAGAGGTCCTCACCGAAGCGACGAATCCGCTGTGCAGCCCCGGTCCGGCGAGCGAAAGTCGTAGAAGAGTACCTGCAAATAAAAGAAAATTATGAGAAGGAGGTTAAAAAGCACAAATCGAAAGCTGGAAAGGGTTCTGTGGGAAACAGGATAAGGAGGGAGTATGGGAAGGAATCTATAGAGTGATGAGTAGGACCGCCAAACGACAAGAGGATTTGCCACTGGAAAAGGATGGAAGAACTTTTGACCTAGGGACTCAGCAAAAGTACTGACAGAGGCCTTCTACCCAGATGATTTAACGGAAGAAGATACACCCGACCATCGACGGATAAGAGTGGAAGCTGAGCTCGTCAACGTCAGAGAACACGATGGGAGTAGCGACCCTCCGTTTACTATGCAGGAGCTTCGAACTGCGACAGAGTCGTTTAACCCAAAGAAGGCCCCGGGTGCTGATGGTTTCACTGCCGATATCTGCAGTCATGCCATATCTAGTGATCCGGAGTTTTCCTATCCTTGTCAACAAATGCCTAGAGCTGGAGTACTTTCCGACTCTTTGGAAAGAAGCGACTGTAGTAGCACTGCGTAAGCCTGGGAAGGAAAACTACGCTAACCCCAAAGCCTACCGGCCAATAGGATTGTTGCCAGTGATGGGAAAGATACTGGAGAAGCTAATTGTGGGTAGGCTGAAGTGGCATATCCTCCCAGCGATCAGTTCCCGCCAATACGGGATTCATGCCCCAAAAAGCACTGAGGACTCCTCTATGCTCTAGTGAACCATATACGCCAAAAGATCGAAGCGAAAAAGATTGTCACAATGGTATCCCTGGACATAGAGGGCCTTTGACAACGCATGGTGGCCTGCGATCAGAGTCCGATTGGCACAGGTAAAGTGCCCAATTAACATCAGGAGGATTCTTGACAGTTACTTACACAACAGAAAAGTCACTGTCAGATATGGAGGAGCTGAGTATACGAAAAATGCCACGAAAGGCTGTGTGCAGGGATCTATCGGCGGCCCCATTTTATGGAACCTGCTCCTTGACCCTCTAATACAGGGACTTGAACGTCGTGGCGACTATTGCCAAGCGTTTGCAGATGACGTTGTCCTGGTATTCGATGGGAACTCGGCGCAGGAAATAGAACGACAGGCCAATGCTGCCCTCGCTTATGTTCGGGATTGGGGCATCAAGAATAAGCTGAACTTTGGTCCGTCAAAGACCAAAGCCATGGTAGTCACCCGAAAGCTGAAATATGATGTTCAAGACTGAGGATGGGTGGGGTTGACATTGGCATGTCTGATGACATCAAAATCCTTGGCCTCCACATCGATAGCAAACTCACCTTCAATAGACACGTAGTGGAGGTGAGTAAAAGCTATCAATATATATAAGCAGCTTTCTCGAGCAGCCAGAATTAGCTGGGGCCTCCACCCGGAAGTCATCCGACTTATATACACCGCGACCGTGGAGCCGGTATTTTTAATATGCCTCCAGTGTATGGGCACCGGCTACGAGAAAAATAGGGTGCAAAAGCAGCTGAACAATGTCCAAAGGGGTTTCGCACAAAAATTAATAAGGGCATATAAAACTGTCTCCTTAAATGCAGCCCTGGTACTGTCTGGGCTGCTTCCCTCGACATCCGAATTAGGGAGGCGGCAACTCTCTATGAGGTCAAGAAGGGATACACTGGGCAGAACTGGGGATAGAGAAGTAGAACGAGTGGTTGCATATGACAAAACTCCCCATCCGGCTGAACATATGAGTTTGAGGTTCATGAGCTTGATAAACCAAGACCAAGTCGATTGCCAAAACAACCAAACAATCAGAATATATACGGATGGCAGTAAAATTGACGGCGGGGTCGGAGCAGCGCTGTCCCTATGTCGTTTCTTGAAGCTGAGATCAAAGCCATCAAGTTGAAACTGTCACCGTACTGCACGGTATACCAGGCTGAACTTCTGGCCATATGTACAGCCACTAAGATGATCCTGACACGCCAGGAAACTAGTTTTGGCATATGCAGCGACTCGAGATCTGCACTGGAGACGGTCATAAATAACGCATCCACACCATCTTGCCGTACAATCGCGTGCAAACATAAAGGCCGCCAAACTCCAGAATAAGGATATATCCTTGTTTTGGATCAAGGCGCATGCCGGATTGGAAGGCAACGAAAGAGCTGATAAATTGGCAAAAGAGGCAGCAAACAAATTAAAAACAAAGCCCAACTATGACCTCTTCCCGGTTTCATTTGTCAAACGACAGATCCGTGAGAGGTCGCTTGAGGAATGGAACCGAAGATACGAGACAAGCCAAACAGCCTCAACAACTAAGATCTTCCTGCCGCACGCGGCTAATGCATATATGATTGTGAGAGAGATTGAACCCACCGGTGTACTGACGCAGGTGTTGACAGGGCACGGCGGGTTTTCCGAGTATTTGCATAAATTCAAATGCAAGGAGAGCCCTGCGTGCGCCTGTGGCGTCGATAAGGTGGAAAGTGTGATCCACCTTATCACAGAATGTCCCATGTACAGCAGAGAGAATGGATATGGAGATAGAATTAGAAATAAAAATAAGCAAAAATAATATACACGAAATTATTAGAAAT